>BQNB010016307.1:60385-65385 GCA_026074375.1 Tanacetum coccineum
TAATTTTTATAAAAATGTTTTTATAAAAATTTACTTACGACTTCGTTTATTAACGTATAACTCATTTTTAACGTAACTTTTTCGTTATTAATCCGTTTAACAAGTTTCTTACCTTTTCGGAATCGTCGTGAAATTTATTATCTTATAAAAATATAAAATAAATATGTAAAATTTCGAATTTTGGACAGAATGTTGGCTTGAGTTTGTTGAGTCCATTTTTGATCTTTTCTTTATACTTTATTACTTTTGTATTTTACCACAAGTCTCATATATCATATATTTTATAAATCATACATATATTAAGTGTCTATTGTCCATATTAGTCCTCAAGTGTCCAAGTTACTTATGTCAACAATTTCATTAATCTACTTTAAAACCATAACATTACTTAAGTAACCTTAATTTACTAGTTTTGTCAATAATCATTTTTATACATAACCAAGTGTGTACAAGTATATTTCTTTCCATATGACTTTATTTTAGTGTTCTATTAGCATGATTAAAAGTCCATAATCAATATTAACATGTCTTAGGTATTTCTTTAACTTAAACCATATTATGAAACTATGAAAACCCTAATTAATACATAATCATTTTCACACTAAAATAACTTGATACAATATTTTCTCATCCTTTTTAACATAATGTAAGTAATAACATAACATGTATATAAGTGTGTAAAATGATCATTTCAAGTATATATTTCATTTTCATGAATAAAACCTAAATGGTGATTTAAGCTAAATAGAAATATCATATGCATAATAATGAAAATTATAAAAACATAAAGAGTTTAAATGGACCTTATGATGAATGAGGATGATGATTGTGCCTTGTTTAGCCACAAAAACCAAGCTTGCACTAATAAACCCTTAGATTTCCTTAACTAAACCCTAACTTTCTTTTACTTGAGAAATACTTGTAAATAATTAATCAAGGCTTCAAAATACTTTGGAGGGGTATCTTTTAGATAATATATGAGAGTGTAATGTAATAGGTTATAAAAATTTTTTGTGTTGATGAACTCGGGTTGGGATTAGATGAGTACAGGGATTTGGTTTTGGGGGTCATTGAGTATAAGGTGAATATAGATATAATATGTTCGCTCGAGCGCGCGCGCGCTCCTACACCCTCCTCTTTTCTTGAGAAAAACAAGACAGAAGTATAAAATAATGTGTTATGCGTCCTCTAGTAGTAAGAGAGTGTAAAATCTGGAGAATAAGGAGGTCACTTTATAGGATCTTTTTTACGTGGTTTAACCAATTTTCGGCAACAGTGGGCGCTGAATATAAATGCCAAAAAAAGGGCGAAGTACGCCCTCCACCGTTAATTCAACGTTCAAATATTCAAAAAAAAAGCTCACCATGGGTGGACAGGAGTGTAGGCTCGCGAGGCACGACGGCGCCAACACCGGGTTGTCGATGGTCCGCGAGAAAACCTTAGTGCTGGTGCGGATTAGGTGCCAATCCACCAGACCAAGGGTACCGAGCTAGATTGAGCACTCTGCATTTTAAATTAAGTCCCACTAATAATGAAGAATAAGAGTTAGGCTCATCATAACAGTATCATAAACACCAAAAAGTGCAGCCACCTATGTCAGCGTTACATCATCCTTTTAACATTTTAACACAAACACACCAAATACCCTTCACTCTTAGCACCCCATAAACACCACCCTTTTGGGACCCATTGTGTGTGTGTGTGTGTGTGTGTGTGTGTGTCTTTTTTTCTAAACAAATTATTTTTTCTTTCTTTAAAAAATTATTAAAAAATCAGTTATTTATAAAAGTTTTGAACAAATAAATACTATACATATTATAGTAAAAACAACATTAATGTAAAAAACAAAAAAAGCTCATTTCTCTAATGTCCAACTTAAGCCTAGATTTCTAGATTTATCTTAAAAAACAAAAAACTTCATCTTCCTCACAGACCTGCATACACACTAAAACACACACACTTCACCCACACTTTAAACACACGCACACACACATATATATAAATTGAAAAAAAAAAGAAAAAGAAAATGTTACAACGCACGTTGGTCACCAACTTTCTTTGAGACACCGATGTGGTAACACCATTAACGTGTGAGCCATGTCGGCATAACACCACCTCCCACGTTACGATACCTAGCTCTCTAAGGAGGTGCAATCTTGACCATCCATCTCAATTTCAAATTGAGGTATCTTTTTATCTATTTGCTTTTTTTATGATCTAATTTCACCATATTTTCTAAAATTTGTGCTCTTCAATTTAACATCTATTTTGGTGTATTTTTATGAATTCTTAGTTTTTTACATTCTTCGAGGGTTTATTTTATTTTAGTTTAAAATTTTTACCATCATTTAATTCTTAATTTGAATACAAACTTTGTTCGTATAAATTATATTCTTTTGGAAACAATGTTTGATGGGTAAGAGAGTGTGAGGGTCTTTTTACATACGAGTATAATGATGTTAATATATTATTACAGGAAAGCTACGAGAAACCCAAACAAACTGTCACATCCCCAAAACGGGTCTAGTCGGAATAAGTGTCCGAGGGCGTGACGTCATAATATACATCACACAAGATCAAGAGAACGACCTATAATATGGCGTTTTGAAAAGACATTCAAACTCATTACATTGATTTGAAATATAAATAAGTCTTACATCATTTCATAGCATAATTAAAAGAGTTGCGGAAGCATAAGTAAATTGTAGCGGAAGCATAAAAATGTTTGGAAACAACAATGAGGTGATAATAGATAAATCTTAGAAAGTGTAGTCATATAGCAGGAAGACTCCACACAGCAAATCAAGTAAGAGTCCAAAGTCAAGCACCTGAAAACATGCATTAAAAATGTCAAACATAAGTTGGTGAATTCACAGGTTTGGTTATATCATAAGTTAGGGATCAACAATGTGTAAGACGCATGACTATTGTAACCAATACTAACTATCACAAAAGTATTTACGGTTGCACTAAGCTGATGACACCGAGCTTACGACAGTTTTGTATATCAATCACTTCAGACATAATATGAAGTAAGTTGCCCGTGAGGATGTTCAACCTGAAACATCCGCATTCCGACATGGTATACGTTCGTGTGTTCGTCTCTCGAACTAGTAAGCGCTATTACCCGAACGGGGATGTCAATCCCAAATAGATCTATTTATATCACTCACGCCTACACAAGGTAACTAACGGTTCATGATAGTGGGGCATGGTGGGTTATCGCTACTTATGCAACACGTAAATAAGTAAAAGTAATTCAGGCTAAATTGTGTCCAAGGTTTAAAAACAAGCAATGCTTTCACCCCAAAAGTGGTAATGTAAAACGGTAAAACGTGGGGCTACAAACTCACCTTAATTGGTGAAGTGAAAAGTAGTGGAAAACTAGAAGAATGATCACACGGTAGCACGACGGTACTCGGTCACGACCTAAATAATAAAGGTTTCGATTTAGGAATAATATCATGGAAAAGCATGATAATGCATAAGGGTTTTTTTAAAAGTATTTTGTATTATTGTTTCGTAAGGGATTGTCGCATTATTGATTGTGTTGTGGTTGTAACGGTTTGACTCGATATAAATACTTCGCAATACTAAGTATATATATACCATATAAAATAATAAATAAGAACGAATGTATTTCGGCAACGCACTTGATTTTTCCCCATATTATATAATCAAGTGTTTTTGATATAAAAGTTTTCACGTTTTTAATTCACGTATTGATTAGTAGAAGTTTTATATTTTGTAAAATATAATATTTGTCTTTTAGTCGGGCTTTAATAATGATAAGTTTTCTAAATATTTTGCTAAGTGTTTAGTTTTACGAGAGTTTCGGCATGGACACGTTCGTTTATCTACGTTTTCCAAGTATTAGACTTTATTCAAAAACACTTTCCATTCAATACTCACTTTCTCGACAAACGCCAAATTACAACTTTCACTTATGTTTTTATTAAATCTAACGACTATTAGTAATTTGCAACAATTAAGATACCATTACGTTACGTATGACAATAAGCTATAAATTCCAAAAATAAGTTATAAGCCCTTAAACACATAAGCCGAATATTAATGGTCCCTTATTGTTCTTTTCGGCCTAATAAGCCCAAACGAAGATGATAAGATTTCAATAAGTCCGATAATAGTTCGATAAGCTAAAAGATAATTAAATAAGCACAATAATAAGCAAATAACCTTTAAGCTTGTAATATAAGCACTCGATTTGCCAAGCCCGTGTGCTTTTAGGCCCACGGTTTGGGCTTGGCATTTGGAGGCTGAGGCACGTTAAAGCCAGTAAGCTCATTCGGGCTATTTTTTAAGTCCAATATCGCTCTAATGTCTTTTCCTATAATAAGCCATGGAAAATTAAGGCATATGAAAATAAGCGAAACCCAAATAATTCCATAAAATGGGTTTCCTTTGTTTCACTTTTGTGGCAACGAGAGCCATATAAAGCTTTCTAATAAGCCCATTGGAGCTTAACAATAAGCCGAATAAGCCAATAAGGCCCATGGTTAACATACTTTTATTTGCATAAAATAACCAACAACAACACAACCACCACCCCCCCCCCCCCACCCCATATTCCTTTATTTTATAATTTTCATTCGAACTATGTATAAACCCTTTTTAGAGTTTTGTAAAATCTTAAACATTGGTTTTTATTAAAATGATTGTACAACCCTTATTTTAGGGACATTAGAAGTTAACAAGTTCTAATGTCTTTTTAAGAAAAGATTACTTACCAAAGAGGAGGTTTTTAAGAAGGTTTAGTGATCAAAAGTAACACCCGAATGTGTTTGAACTACCCAAAATAACTTAAGGATCAATCTAAAATATCTTTGCTTCAAGTATCTTGATCAAAGTTTGGAAATAGATGATATAAAGGGGTGTTTGTGCGTCGGATATAAGAGAGGAGAGGGGATGAGAGAATGAACTTTGTGTGTGTGTATTGTTGAGAGAGAAATTGTTTGAGGTAAATGAGGTGCACCTAGTCA
>BQNB010016307.1:70385-71833 GCA_026074375.1 Tanacetum coccineum
AAAACATTTCAAAACACATTTGAGTATCATTTTCCTCCAACGAAAAAAGAGTAAAAAGTGGGGCTACGAGAACTCGCCTTAATCAAATCTTTAGCAACCAAATCTCAATCACACAAGCAAATGCAATGACGCCCGCACACGACCTAGTCCAGTTAATGTCCCAATTTAATCATCCAATTCCAAAACAATCTTTACGTTTGATGCATAGAGTTTAGACGCGTTATACAATTATCCAAAACAATTTAGTGGTGTGATGGTTGACGACAAATTTCCACAATCATATAAATCTCATTCCCCGATAATACATACTTATACTATTTAGAGAAAATAGATAAGTAATATAAATATTTATAATTTATAATTATAAATATATGTCGACAAGTCCATTCGGTAAACCTTAGTAACTTCAAAATAATCATAATATGGTTAAAAATAAAACGTTTACTCATAATAAACACATTAGAGAAGTTTCAAGAAATTTATATTTTTTTGCTTTTAGTGAATTTATTAAATAAATAAAATAATTAAATAATATTTTATTTTTTTAAAAATCAAAAATCATGTTTTTAGGAAAATTTCTAAGTATAAACTTTTTATGAAATTTCGACATGACCCGTACACTTATACAACGTTTTCCAAGGTTTCAAACCTTATTTTCAACACTTTTCATAAATTCGACACTTTTTGACAAAATTCTAAAATCTCAATCTTTAACGTTTACTAAAACGTTTTTCCTAAAATATCGTTCAATATCACTTCGTAAATACATTTTCACTTTCAAAAGTCCGTCAAAAGTCTCATAACAATTAAATATCGCTTATTGGGCTTTAAGGCCAAACAAGGGTCCATTAAGACATTTATAAGTCCAAAATACGATCCAAGTCCAAAATCAATGTCTATTTACATATATAAGCATATACTTATAAGTAAAAATAATCCGGACCACAATAAGCCCTCCCATTAAGCCGCGGCTTAAAAAGACTTATTGGGTCGTGAGTCTAATAGCTCAAAAATACGTTACTAAGCTTGAAAATAAGCTAATAAGCTACGTATCACATTTGATTACTACCATAAGCCTCAAAAATAGTCCACAACATATGCCATAATACAAAAATAATCAAAATCACCTTCCTAGTGATTTTGGGAATGGTTCGTGGCATTTAAGCCCAAAATAAGCCACGCTTAAAAATAAGCCCGAATAAGCTATACAAGCTACTATAAAAAATAAGCATTCTAACATCATATATTATTCAACCATCATGACCACAACATCAAAACTACAAAATTCCTTTTTTTCTTTTTACAACCCACGAAACAAACACCCTCCTTTTATTTATTTCGCTTTCAAAAATCGATTTTCACAACGATTAACTTGTACAACTAACATCTATGCATCAAAATAAACCCATAAGGACAAACGAAATTTAAATTTGAAAACTTACAAGAAA
>BQNB010016308.1:0-38061 GCA_026074375.1 Tanacetum coccineum
TCGGTGTTCTTACTTTGTGATTTCGGTACTTCTTGGTAGATTCAGTAGTTTGCAAATATGATTTGCCAAATTTGGTATTTGTAGTTTCGGTGGTATACTTGTTTACCGGATTCAGTGGTCTATTCATTTAGTGGATTATGTGGTATATTCTTTGATTTGTTTTAGTGTTATTTTGATTACGGTACGTATTAGTTACCGAATTCGGTGTTTATAGTTTCGGTAAACTTCGAGAATTCCTTATTTGAAGATTTATCGGATTCGGTGTGCACCTCATTCGTAGATTCGATATTTTACGAAATTGCAATTTCGCTAATACTGCTTTGTTTGAATTCGCTAATACTAGTTTACTTAATCCGGTATAATCAAGTTTGAGTGATTTTGAATTACTTTGGGGTGTGAATTCGGCGGTTTCAAAGAGATTCAATTCGGTGGTTTCTATTTGTAAGAATTCAGCATTTTGGCTTAGAACTTTCCTTAGTTGATAAATTTGAATCACTAAGTAACCTAACGTTGTTTGTACTCTTAACCGTTCATGTAAAATTTCATTTCACGACAACAACCTTTATCATCTAAAACAATTTGGATTGCATTGTTTACTTACAAATTGGTCACAATGACATATTCTTATCAACAAGTGCTTGCTGACGCTAGATCTAAAATACGTCCTGTAATGCTTGAAAAAGGAAGCTATCTTCCTTGGTCAAGTAGATTCCTGAGGTATCTTGATGGGAAATCATATTCTCGATACCTAAACCATAAAAGTCGATTTTCAGAGGAGAAAAAGAGCATAAGAGGTCAAGCAACGTTATCAATTCCATAGGAGACAACATGTAATTCCATATACTTTAGTAATCGTTTAGTTTTTGGTATCATTCGTTAACTCGGTTAGTTTACCTTGGCTAAATAATTGCTTTTGTATTTATTATGAAGTTTGAAGGCTAATACCTTCGGGTATTAGCCATTATTATGAAGATCTGAATGTTTGGTATTTGTTTATCTCGATTTCTTGATTTATCGTTGAATGCTTGTTTATGTTTATTAATTTATACTTGTTTACGCGCTTTTGTATGCGACCTATCATTCAACTGGATCTAGTGATACGGACCAAGTAGATCTAGAGTCTGGGATAGCTCTCTATATAGTAATTTATACATCTAGAATCATAGGATCACAAATATTGTCCTTCTAAATCTGTGTCTAGGATACGCTTCGGGCTTAACTAGTTAATTGGATATTGCCAATGGTTTATTGATCGTGTTGACTAGCAGGTGACCTAGATAATTCAACAAGTAACGTTCTGATTCCATTGGATAGTTGGACAAGTGGACTACTAGTGTATAAATTGCCATTAAGCGGTAAGTGGGTAAAGTCTCTATGAGCTAGGGTTTAACAAGATCACCATTGCTTTAATCCCTAAGATAGATTATAATCAGCAAATAAGGATGCTTTATGCGGATGCTTTAATTGTGACAGAATTAATGTGTCTAGGTCTTAGGATGATGTAACGCCTAAGTCTTAAGAATGATATGCCACCTCGAGAGAAGAAATCATTGCACTTAATAAACAAACCAACTTTCTAATCGGATTAATAATGGTTAATACAGTTTTCTTATATTTGGCTCGACCGCTCTTTTATCTTTTGTTAGATGCGCGGTGTTAAAGTGACTTGAATGTTTATAGTCACCAACCAAATCTGTGTAGTCTCTAGGCTCAAAACCCTCCTTTCCCGGTTAGTATAGGAACTAGGCTGACATAGGTCTTTTAGAAATAGAACTAGACTTTAAATAGATTAGATAACCAAGATATTAATTAAATTGATAGATTTAACCTCGCTTCAAGTGTTCGACACCCTACTTACCACGAAACTACTACCGATCAGGTACACTGCCCGTTAAAGTGTTGTTTTTGGTTTAGTTGGCAAAATATAAATTTAAAACTTGAATCAATAAAATATACACCACACAACGACACATCAAGTTTTTGGCGTCGCTGCCGGGGAGTGAAAATTAATCTTGATTTTTATTTGATATTTTAGTTTTTAACAATAGATTAGATCTAACCCTTAGGATTAGTGTAATTTAGATTTGTATATTCTGTAATATTTGTATATTTTTCTTTAATTGTTTGCTTGTATATATTTGTGTTTAATTGTTTGCGTATTTAATTGTTTTTCTTAATACACTGTTCTGGTCGATAGCTGAATACGACGTATCCACTTCCATCAGATACGGCGTATCCAACTTTCTGTCCAATACAGCGTATTCATTCAACTGATTAATACGGCGTATCCACTTCCATTGGATACGGCATATCGATCATCTGGAACAGAAACTGATTCCTATTGATTTTTGTGCCAAAATTTTTTCTATCCCTCTTTAGAGCAAATCTTACGGATATTTTTACCTTTGTTACAGGAAGAACTTATCAGAGCTAGTTGATTGAAGAAGGAACTACAAGAAGTCATGGCTGAACCACTTCTATCTGATAATATAGAAAAAGCTCCAACCGAATTAATTCTTTCTATAACCAGTAATGACATAAACATTGAATTCAGTAAGGAATTTTTGGTTGAGTTACGAAAGAACATATATCACGGAACGCACAATGAAGAGTGGTGGATCACATTGCTAAGGTACTAAAAATGGTTGATTTGGTCTACGTTCCTGGCGTAGATACCCATCAACTACGAATGAAAAATTTTCCTCTCTCGTTGGCCGATGATGCTAAAGAGTGGTAGATTAGTGAAGGAGATGGAAAAGTCACCACTTGGGAGGAACTTATTGAGAAATTCTTCTGTAGATTCTATCCTGATTCATACGATGGACAAGATGAAATGTTGGACGAAGGAGAGAACTAGGGGATTGATCCACTTGAATTCTTATCAAACGTAAACACATCATTCAAACACCATAAGAAAGTGGATGGAAGGACTCAAAAGGTGATATTTCACTCATGGATGAATGGAAATTGGAATAAGAGATATGTGGATAACAGTATTTCGAGCAATAATAAATTGAAGGAATCTAAATATGAAAACCAGTCCATAATCACTTCGTTACTGATTGTTCTTTGAAAGCCTATGAAGAAGGTGATAGTGAACAAAACAAATCTGACAAAGCGCAAATATAGCAAATAGCCATCCAATTTATAAATGAGCAACCCTAACTCTCTAGATAAGTGTGCAAAAAGCAGAAAAGTGATGAGTTATTCAGTACTCGTAGGACCCAAAGAATAGATTAGTAGAGAGCATTAAGAAGTTGACGATTATGATGTACTGGTAGGATAGAAACAAGGAATTAATTATGTCCAAGAAAATGCTAGTCGAAGATTTTTGATGTCGTCTCCGCGGACTACTAGTTGTTAAATTATTGTAGACACATGGACCAAATAGTGTAAAGAACACGTACGGGCAAGTATGTGCTCCTTGTGTGTAGCTGAGTCTTATTTGGTAAGAGTAGACGTAGTTGTGAGGGTGTTCACTAGATTTGTGGTAGTTTAGGTTGTGAAGATTTAGTGTAGCGCGAATAAGCGTGCGAGAGTGGCAAAATGGTTGTCACATTCGCCTCTCATTGAAGTATACCATATAGAAAGTAAGAGCTAACTAATTACGGAAATGGAATATTCGGTTGGCGTAGCAAGTAATAAAAGCGAATCATTAGAGTTTTAGAACTGTGTTGGAACTAGATTTCTTGATCTGGCAATGGAGTGAATGGGACAGTCGGGTAAGATGGTGTGCTATGAAGCATAGATATTCTCCAGATAGCATGACAGAATTTCAAGAGTGAATGGGTAGATATGTCATGGATATGGAAGAGAAGGGTGCTGGAGTTAGTATTAAGGAGGGAGGTAGTATAGGTAATGTGGTTAGTTGTAATAGTAGGAATGCTTTTGCTAATGTAGTGGTGTGTAGAGATAGAGCGGGTAGGGTGATAGAGTAAGAGGAATTGGGGTAGAGACAGGGGGGAGTATGATAAGAGGGTAGGGGGGTAGTAAAAGTTGGGGGGGGAAAGAGGAGTTTGGAGGGGTTGGGCAAGGGTTGAGGAAGTGGAAGTGCGGGGGGGGGGGGAGAGTTAGGAAGGTTGGTGAGAAGAGGTAATAGATGTTAGTAGGGGAGTGGGTAATCCAAACAAAGGACGGGGGGTGGGGAACTAGTAAGGAGAGTGGGTAAAACGGTGAGAATAGAGGAATTAGTTGCCGGATGAGATGGAGCTTTATATGGATCATGCCCAAACAACGGTACCACGTCAATATGATGTCTGGTACAGCCTAAAGGGGGTTTGAAGAAATGAAAAAGAATTGTAAGGATAAAAGGCGTGAAAATGAAAGAGCCCTCCAGACACTTAGGCAGATAAGAAACCGGGTCAATACCATCTGTTCCGTCTGAATCACAATGGATGTATTGCATGAATTTGACAGTCTGACTCATGGACTAGTGTGATGCAAATGCACAACCACTCCACCTAGCCACTAGAATCTTCTCAAAAGATTTATGTTACGTTTCTCACAGAGAGAATAAACACGTTATTATGACTTTCTCACTCCGAGTAGTGATATTGAAAACGGGTAGGCAGTCAGCTCCCAGCCTCCGACGACTCTCCTCCTAAAACCAAACGACACTGTTGAGTCTCAGATGCCTAGAGATCATCAATTAAATCTCGTTAGGACACTATTCTAATATACTTGTCTTTCACACAATGTGAAAACAAGGATTATCTTAAGAGTCCTATGCATTATCCTTGTGATATTGCCAGAACATCCGAGTGATATGAAAGTATTCACAGTAAAGATAGAAATCCTGCTAAAGCCAACATCAAACAAGCTCTAGGAAGGTGACTTGTGAGATCCTAAATGGATCAAACTTGTGACACTGGGCATCGGTTCGGTCCAGATTATGAATTGATAGAGGATGAATTTTGACTTATTGTTTCCAAAACGTTCTTTAAGATGTTGATACTTTAATTGTAAATTTAAGTGTTCCACCTCAAGTTTGGAAAAATGTTTTATCATCTCATCATGATCATCGTTTTGAATCTTGTGTGTCAGATTAGAATTTTCAGCTTCAAGTTCGGCAATACGTTTATGTGCAGTAGTGAAAGCATCATGCATGTCAGAAAATCTAGATACAGTATGCACAGATTCTGTTGCAGTATAAAACACATCTTTAGACAAGCATTCAACAATTAGGTTCTCATTCTCAAAGAAAAGATTTTTCCTCTCAATTTCATCGCACTTTTTATCAACAACATTTTGGTCTACTTCAGCCTCCATTTAATCAAAAACTTCTTTTATTTCCTTAATTTTGTTGATAAGAGCTTTTTGAATTCCCTCAACATGTTCTTTTATTGTTTTGAAAACCTCGGTGAGATAACATGTTTTTGGTGGTTACATAATCCCCCTTTTCCCCTTCTAGTGAGAACGTCAGCTGGTTTAATTGCTTTTTACATGTTTTTTCAAATTCCAAAAAAAGTTGTATAAGTGCAAAAATGTTAATTTTCACTTGATTTTTTGTTGGAAGCAAACTGGGGACAAGCGTTACAGGTGTATTTGGAGGATACACCGTTAATGCTTTGATTGGTCTTGAAGCTGTGGTCTGCTCTTTGAGAGCTTCTGCTTTCATCTTGAGGAGATCCTTGGACCAAAATATCTGTTCAGGGGTCAATTGTTCTCTGTGGTGTGTAAGGTTGCTATGTAAATTCTCTTTAGAGTAATCATGTGAGTGTCCAATCATTAACTTCCTTTTTCAACACAACTTCTGGGCTCTTTCATTTCTTCATTCATTTGCTTTCTGGTAGTCTCAGCTATCTCTAGGGTATCCTCTGAATCATGAACTAAGACACGGGCATGGTTGGGCTTGACAATCTCCTGACCACTATATTAGAGAGGTTGAAAACTTGCTTTGCTTTGGAACAGTCTATTTAAAAGGGAGTCTTGAAGCTATTGTACTCTTTCCTCTGTTTCATCATAATGAGGTTTTGGTCTTACATAACTGTGGACTGTTTGAAGTAGATTTCTCGTTTAATCCACAAGAACGACGACGCCTCTCTTCTTAGACTATTATTAACGGTTTTTTACAAACCGAGTCTAGTATAACCCAGCGGAGGGGTCGTGTAGATAGTTTGGAGATATGAGAGATGAATATGGTGAGAATCAATCTGCAAGATTGAGCCATGTTGTTTGGTAGCGCTGAGAGATATCTAGCTATTTGTCATTCGCGCAGAGTTTATAGTATGCGACAGTTGGTGTTATCTTGTTTTGTGATCGTGCTAGCATATGGGGTCATTAATTGTTATCGCGAGTTTGTGTTCAATGAAGGTTGATGCAGTGCATGAATGGTGTCGCGCGAGAGTCAGAGCGATAACTGAGTGATCTAGTGAGAGAGGTGATTTGTGTATGCGCCGTGATGATTGTCTGTCGGTGATGATGTCATCTGATAAGATGTTGTGGTGCGTATCGCTGCTCTCGCGATAAGTGGATATTATCACGCGCATATGAGAGATAAGTGTGCAGTGCTAGTATGTGTGATAGTGCTATGTGGTTTGTTGAGTTATGCGCGAACGTGTGTCTTTTTGGCTGATAGTATTGCTATGGAGTCGTATGTAGTTGTTCACTATAGATATATCGTGTGAGAATATCAACTAGTCCGGTGACGCTCAGTTGCTAGATTATTACTCTGAGTTGCGATGACTAGTGTGAGTGATGCGATAGCGGTGAATATGAGACATAAACATTGTGCGATAGATACAGAGTATCAGGTGTGGTTCTCTTGACATATACATTGTTGGGTCCGTGGTTCAATGAGTAAGGCAGTAGGATGAATGGTATGTGGGAAGAGTAGACTTCGGTTGTTAATGGACGTCGCGCGCAAATCGGTCTTGAGAGTCAGTCCATGTCATGTCAGGCATCATTTGGTGATGAGATAGAGCATACAGAGTGTATTAGAAAGGTGCTATCGCTGTACGCGGCTATCAAGATGGCTATGCTCGCCGCGCTGTAGCATCTATTCGAATGATTCTTGTCTGTACGAGTTTGGGAGTGTGGGTGGTGATTTGGTATAACACTCATTAATCAGTATGTGATATTTGTGTCAACAACGGTAGTTTGGTTGATACTTCATAATGCAATCTAGTGTATTCATGTTGTTCGCAGAAAAGCATCATGAATAGTTATGTCAATGATTGGTAACCTCCAGGATAGAATGTTACCGAATCATTATGAGGATGGCTTCATCTATAATAAACTAGGATCTGTTGAATGAGAGTATGCGTCATCTATATGAACATGGTTGATGTGCAGATGTGGAAGATCATCAAAAACATCAGAATCAAAAGCATCACAATCATCAACTTGAAAAACATTATCCACATTGAGTGCCAAATCTTGAACCGGTGGCTCATCCACATCTTCATCAACGACATTATCATGACTAATTCCATTGCAGTTGTAACACTTGATTGGCTTTCCTTGCACAGCATTTGAAATATTACGCTCTGTACTATGCTTCCATTTCATGCAGCAAACAAACACCTACCTTTAGGCATGTGCTATTCCTTGATACTGTTCTGGCTCCTTGAAACATTCTCTGAACCACAACCTACCATTGTGTGTACCTCGTGGCTTGAGTCCTGTGTTTTGTTGGAGGAGGTCTTTAATTGCAATTGTTGGTTTGAGGAAATTGTAAGTTTTGTATTGTTGGAGCTGAGAGAGCGATAAGATAGGGCCACTTGTTTAGTCAAAAATTTTCAGCAATTGAATTAGCTGGAGGATAATAAGACTTGTATCATGTTGTCTGTGTAATCAGCTCAAACTAGGTTCGGTAATCTAGGATCCTTTACCAAATCTGCGCCATCTATGGATATTCATTGGATTGAATGGACCATTTTTAACTGTGTGTGAAACTGATTTGATTTGGAATCTGAGATAAATGATTTGTGTAAATGTATGTTTTTAACAAGTTGTGATACGTTTTGTTAGTAATTTTAGAATGTATTTAGTTTGTTATGTTTGAAGATCGAAAAATAGTCTCTAAGTGTCCAAAAAAAATGGTCCAAAGTGTCCAAATAGTGTCTCAAACACGCTATGGCAGTTGAACTCAAACTGCTAACTAAATCGCTTATGAAGAGAAAAAACTTTCCCAAACCGCTACAAAGAAAATATAATAAATTGGCCTAGAGGTTTGTTTCCTAAATCGCTATTTGAGACATTATCTTTCAAAAAACCTGTAACAAACCCGCTATGTTTTTAAACCGCTACGACTGGTAAAAACGCTACGAAGACAAAACTGCCAAAACCAGCTACCAAGGAAATGAAATGGTGCCAGAGGTTTGTTTTCCCAATATCGCTCTGAGAGAATTGTCTTCAAAAAAACCTGTATAAATCTACAAACCGCTATAATAGTGTATACCATACCTGATTAACAGTTGTACAAACCGCCTATAAGATTTACAGTTGTACACAAACCGCTTATAACAGTTTTGTACCAAACCTTTATAACAGTCTGTTCACAATACCACTAGTACTACACGACAAATCGTAGTACAGTGTCTCCAAACTCGCTATAACAGTGATACAAAACTGCTTACATACACGATAAACGCTAGTAAATTTTGTACGAACTCATGACAAACCTTCTAGTACAATTACCAGAAACTCACCTATAATAGTGTACCATACCTCTTATACATTATTGTACAAACCTCTAGAAGAACTTTGAAAACTTTCACAAAAAAACACCTTAAAAACTACCACCCTTTTTTAACGTTTTTTTTGCTTGGTTTCTTTAGCACAACTACGTCCTAGAAGGTCTTATTAAACCAACTAGAAAAACATCACACGTTAGAATCAAATCTAACGTCAAAAATCGATTATTGAAAACCACAGGTGAACAAGAGCAATAACCCTTCTTAAAAACTAAACATTGTTCTTACCACCAAGGCAGGGATTACGCTACACACAAAACGATCTAATTCATCACCATGGGCTTTGATTCCAATTGTATGGTTATTTTTATTCAAATACACAACCAATCTTGTTAATAATCCTAAGAGAGAGAACGGTTTTTGACAGAGTATAGTGGAAAGAGAAACAAAAACAAACCTTCTTATTAAAACTATGTGTATAAAAAATGAATTCAACACACCCTCGACATGTGTGTGAGAGGGTACTTTTATACATACCGGATTAACCGGGCTTTCTATTGTTAGGGCTTTCTATGCTTGGGGCTCGGTTAGCTTACTTAAATACTTAATTAAAAAGAATTTTGTCTAATTTTTACAAAAGGTAATTTTTGTCGGTTTAAATATTCACTTATAAGACGGGTAGGGCTGGCGGGAGGGACGGGGGTCGTTGTGCGTTCTCTCACTTGTTAGGTGAGATATGGGTGAGGAATATTTCGGTTTGGATGAAGGGGTTAGGTTTTTCTTTGTGAATGTGGCGTATCTTGAGGCCTTTATTTATAGTAGAAATCAACCTTGGCCACCAAGCATAAGTCTTGGGCACAAAGTATCATGAATCTTCTAGAATTTTGAGTTATGAGGGGACTTTATCGGACTTGAGGCGGTTGGCACTTAAATTGGCGAGTTAATGAAACTTGGAAAAGTCAGCGGAGCCTCTGCCGGGCGGCACGGGACTCTGCCAGGAGGCACTACTCCTTCCGGGCGGCACAATGAATTGCCGTCCAGCATACTGCTCGTGGGCAGCAAGAGGTTAAATCCATTTTGTAGATTTTTTTCTTATCTTCGCGTGGCCGCTTGAATCAAGTCAATCTGAGTTCGTATGCTCAAGTTATGGCCAAAATGGTGAAGGTGTGTCGGGAACAACTATACTTCCAATATATCTTCGTTTAAGCTTCCCGAGTGTATGGTACTTGGTCGTTGGTCTTTATTCTTCAACTTATCTTCAATTTGACTTTATCTCGGGACTTAGAAGCTTGTATGGTTGACTCTTTTGCTCTTGAAATGCTTCCCGAGCTTGTTCTTGATGCGGGATTCTTCATACTTGTACTATACTTAGTTTTTACTTCTTTTCTTTGTTTTTTTCTTGCTTCTCTTATACTTGGCCACAAATATACTTACAAACATACCTTGATACAATACGGTAACAAAAGCATATAATCATAGCCAAATATCATATACAAAAGTACGGATAACGCTCCTAAGAATATACTCAATTCTAGCGTTATCAAATTCCCCCACACTTAAGTTCTGCTCGCCCTCGAGCAGGTAAAAGAAAATTTGCTTGCCCTTACGCAAATATAAGAAAAAAAAGTTTTACTAAAACGGAAATTATAAACGTTTTAACTTATTAAACGTAATTTTAACCAAACCATAGTGGTGATTGAACTATATAGGAATTATATGTGGTTTACAAAGACTAATATAACTAGGGAGTTTTCATAACGAGGCCTCTTCCGGGTCGTATCGACGAGGTTAGTTGATTTACGATTTAAAGTGTCCTAGCCCTCATAACGTCCCTACATGACCTCTTAATTAATGAATAGCCCAACGATATATGATGAGCTTCTACGACCTAATAAATAATCAAGTGTTTTAGTACTTTTTATACGAACCTATATTGGAATAGTTTGCATTCGTCGTAAGCCTTGACGCTTTTTCTATGTGAATACTTGTGGATAACCATTCACTCAAGGTGAGTTCGTAGCCCCTTTTCTACTACTTGTTTAATAAATTCGGGAGATTACATGCTTTATTTCTTTGGACACAAGTGTTTTTCAAAACTGTATGCTAATCCTGATACATAGTTCCTAGTACCCTTCTGCCACTAAGTTCTCCCCTTTTATCATGAACCGTAAATTACCTGCTGGGTATAACGCTAGTGTTTATGAAAGAACTTAACAGGACCTGACCAATCCCCCGTCCCAAGGCTGTGGTTTCTAGTTGACCATTGACGCATTTAACATTCGAGGAAGAAAATTTGTAGGATTGTATGGCACATCGTGATTTGAGAAAATTCATTAGGATGTTTTTGTAACATACTGTATCCGTAGTTGGGGGCACAAACCTCGAGTACTGTTGATATATTTAATACGTTTGAAGGTTTTCGTGTCACGAGATTAGGGCCAATAATACAAGTTTTAGACTATAGAATATGTTTCGTAGTCTACTATTACTTCGGATCATTGTGTCCACGCTATTATCTGATAAACCAATGAATTCCACTCAAACAATTTTGTACGACGTTTTAGCATGTTTTTAATCTCAGGTGCTGAGGTATAAGCTTGGATGGACCGTAGACGATATCTATTAGAGGGATTCTGAGTTCTAAATTCAAATGAAACATTTGTCCTTATAAAATCTCAATGTCTTATAAATAAAACTATGAACCAACTGAAAACTCAGATCTTTGGTAATGCAATTAAATGAATCATTATTTTTAAACGTCCATTTAAGGTCGTTTTCTATATCTTGATTTTTGTACTTTGACGTAGCACCCCATTGTTACCTTTCCACTGCGACCCAATTTTGGGGGTGTTACAGCAAGGTAGTAGGAAGACTGTTACCCGATGGTATCCTTTCTACACAATCATGTTTCTCTAGACATATCAACATTGATACAGACAAAAGCTTATGGTTTTTTCTAAAGCTAACATGCATATTCATCACAAGAAGCATCACCACTAAGAAACTACATTCTAGTTTCATACAATCAAATGAAATACAATAAGGAGTTTAGCCAAGCATGTTTAAAGATAAAGACAAGAACAATAAAGAATCAAACAACAAAGACATTATAGAATGATTAAGATGTCTTACTTGATTAAAACAAGAATTGAGGAGACAAATAGGTTGAAAGCACTAAAATTGTCCTAATAAGCTGCCAAACAAACTAGGGTTCGTCCCCCTTTTTTACTCTAAAGTTACACACATAAAACCCTAAGAATATCGTTGTGACGGCGTCACATTTTAATCGTAATGCCGTCATAAAGTAGAATCTTCTAGATCTGAGTTGAGTCGGTGCGGGCTGACGCCGTCAAGAAATGTTGTGACGCCGTCACTAGATGAAGTGGCGGCATCGTGTATAAATAGTGACGCCGTCTCCAGCCGCTGAGACTTTAAATCTTGAAGAGTCTTGGTGTTGGTTTGTAGTCTTGTCCGTTTCTTCTCCAAATGAGCCCAAGTCACGTGTATTTTCTCCAAATGCCTTCCAAATGCTAAATACTTAAAAAAGAATGATTAATTACCTATTTTTTTTGCATAAATACATGATTTAAGGGGTTAAATGACCCCAAAAAGTGTATAAAATAACACCTTATCAAATACCCCTACACTTGAGATTTGCTTGTCCTCAAGCAAATGGGCTTTTCTACCTAGATAATAGCAATATTATGGTCATTTAACCTACTCTTTAAAAGTATTTTACAACAAAACCTTCTAGACCTTGTAATTAAAAGCACGAAAAGCATATACTAGCACCCCACATAAGTGTTTTAGATTCTCTCTTTCTCTCAGGTGTGTAATAAATTATAAAAACTATGGGGAAACGGAAAATAAACACTCATTACCTGTCATAGCATATAAATTACCATAGGCTTGGTAAAGGATCAAACCTCCACTGCTAGGCGCAAGCATTATTCATTACTATTTAAGAGGTCTTTTAAAGGGTTGCCAGGGTGTTGGTTGTAAAAAATAACATATATGGAGACGAAACAGAGGAGACCACATTTGGGTGCTTGTAACATTTAGAGTGGAAGGGTTAAAGCCCCCCCCCTAATTATTTACACGAATAACACGCTAGTTTGGTTGCTAAGCCAAGGAATCCGACAAAATATACAAACTTCTACACAACACTAGATCAATCCTCATTTTCTTTTCTTTTCTATAATATTTATTTTGAATACTATACATTATAACATGGGATTTATAACACGTACCCCCACACTTTAGATTTTAAGTGCCCGATATTTACAATCTAACTAATGATCCAATTTGAGGTGGATCAAAATAACATGGAGATCATCTAACAAACGTATGAGGGTATTGACTTAACTTTTCTTCCCCATTATTCCGCGAAATAAATATTACCATGAATCCCAATCGTCTTAAAATTGTATTTACAAGGATAAGGACTTAGCAACCATGTACTCAAATAATTAAATTGGGGTTAAAACAATAATGTACTAAAAGTGAGTACATACAAGGTAGGCTAAGGCGATATGGGTGTAACGATTGGTTTAAAGGTGATAATGCTCTTCATTAATAGTCTGGCTTAACCAGAAAATTATAAGAACCGTGAAAAAAGATAGGCTCGGAGGGTTGTACTAAAAGGTATCCTACACTAAAAAATAGAGGACATGGTAAAGGGTTTGGGATAGTTTACATGATCGGCTGTGACACATCATAACAATTAAGGTTAAAACATTGTTAATCCTAATTGCTCCTTTATCAAGCAAATCCTAATACTCCACTATGGGCGGTCCTCGGGTGCATCACAATAACAAGTTATCAGCATTTAATATCTATCGGTACTCCATATAATTTACTACTGATTTTAATGTGCTCTTAGAAAAGGCAAAAAAACCACATATACACATCCATAACGACGGAATAGATACACATGATTGCTCGCTCCTTAACTCGAGAAAGTTAAAGGTATAAACTATCTTGGGTATCAATAATAGATACCCAAATTCCTATAAATCTAAAGGCGAACTACATATTTTTGGGGTGGAATTCTAAGGGTTTTTGTGCTAGTCATATACATTCCTATCAATGAGACGCTATTAATACTCGATTTTTGTCGGTATGTGTCATAAAAAAATTTAAATTTAGGTCAAAATTACCTTTTTATACTATGTTTCGATATATTACCCATTTTTTTGAGGACAAAGCAAATGGCCAATAAAAGAATATTTTATAAAGCTTATTTTCCCCCTACACTTAAGTTGAACATTGTCCCCAATGTTCTATAGAAGTACCCGTAAAAACGAATAAAGGGATAAGAAAACAAAGAAAAGAAACTAGTACTCTCCTGGTTGCTCAATAACAGAGAAGAAACATGCAATAACTGGTTAAATCGTCCTCCAAGAGTCTTATAAATATGAAATGTTTTAAACTTCCAAGAACATTCCAAGCTTCTTCTCATCAATATAACCTGTAATTAAAAAGACAAAGACAATTATACCAAGCATAAAATGTGCGATATAATAATATACAATGTGAAATTAGGGTTGACTCTATAAAGCAGTAAAGATAGGATGAGAGAATTGTTAGACTCAGAGTTTTGCAAGTTTATAAAAGAATTACAGCTTTCTTAAGTGTTATACAAGTTTTTATTTTAAAAAATACTTAAAATTTTTGAGTTTTCCTGTAACTGGGCATTTGACGCCGTCAGGGATATCCTAACCCCGTCACAGGTGTCGTGGTGATGGCGTCGCGTGCAAATCGTGACGCCGTTTCCACACTCTGTAAAAACTCATTTTTTTTTCGTTTTTGATGACAAATTCTCGCACTTATTCTTAAAATTTATTTCTTACAAAATGCTGCATAAAACAACTGAGAATTAATAATTCAATCACATGAATCGAAACTGGACGCGAATCATCTAAACATATTTATTCAAATATTTGAATTGGTTTTCCTAAAAATTCGGAGATTTCAACCTACACATTATTTTGTTGAAAAATACCTTTGATTGTTCAAATAAGATAATTACAAACAACAAATCATGATTACAAACTATTCAAAAACATAATAAAACAAACGATAAAGAATTAAAACACACAAGACACTCCTAATAGGCAGAAACGGTAAATATTAGTGTTGCATCCCAAAAAGAGGCGCTTTTCTTTATTTACGAGTCCTTGTACTAGATTCCGAAGTCATACACCGCTACGTGACTCTCCTTCATCCGACCATTATCCAGTCACATATTCGGGTCCAAGCTTAACGGTGTCTCTATAAAACCCATCTTCTAAGTCTGGATTGGCTTCCTACAATCACTCTATCATATTGTCCTCACGAGAATTACCCTAGATGATAAGAGTCATGACCCTGCATGGACAATTCCCGCTCCTTCTCATTGGGCCTTATAAAGGTGGTAAAAAGGTGATCTCTTTAGTTCTGTCCGTGAAAGTCATTAACTCGTGTTTCCTATTTATAGCCAGGCAGGCGATTTCAATGAAGGGTCGTCCAAAGATCACATAGGATAGGCTAGGGTCGATGTCATCTTACTCAATATTTTCCAAAATGGTGAAATCTATGATGTAACTCATATTTCCTATAAATATGTGCATGTCCCTTCCCAATCCTACAAAATTTCTTCCCCTATACTTATATCCATTCTTTCTAATAGAGTTATAATAGGCCAAAGACATGATATTCATGGGTAGGTCAACATCAATATATGCGTTAGCAGTGAATTTATGACCTATCATGCAGGGAATTTTAAGGTTTCTTGGGTCACCCTTTTGACCTAGAAGTCGAATTAAGTGAAGCATTTGGCATTTCCTAATCAAGAATCATACACTTATTCCTGACTTGTGCAACAAATCGAGAGGTTCTTCACAACTACCATTCAATTCCCATTCGTCATATTTGTTATATCAAAATTACCAACACAACTGATGTCTTTTGCTCATAGCAGTAGCGTATCTCTTCGTTCTTCAATGTATGCAATGGTGTTGGTGTCTTCGGGGTCGCCCTCTCTTTCCTGCTTTTCCTCCTCAGCCATGTTATCATGGGAGTCATTTTGTTGCTTAGGATGTATCGTGATAGTGTTGACTGAACCAAAGACATGTGTTAAGCATTGCGGGTCTTCGATTGGGTAAGAACGAGCAGACAAAACTGAAGAAGTACTCAATTTTGGGTTCTTAACCGTGTTGCTAGGTAGTGTGCCGCTAATTTTACGGATTGTGGATGGCCTTCATACTGTGTCAATTTTGTGTCATTCTTACTTTGCTGTGTATGAAATCGGCTTCAAACTTGGACAGTCAAGCATCTTGAGATGCCATGAAATTGGATACCAATCCTTCTAGACTTGATTGATTGTTAAAGCTTTGAGGACGGTTTTTGAAGGAACAGTTTGGGATTGAACCGTTGGGTTGGAACCGGTTAGGTGGGTTTGAAAAATTATTTTCTAGATACCTCATGATCTTCTTAATCTTCTTGACCCTATTTTCTTTCATCTTTATTTCTTCCTTTAATTTCCCTATAACCTCCGAAGAGAGTTGCATGAAATCACTTCCAATAACACCCATATACTCTTCGAGTTGCTTAACTTTTTCTTCTTGATTGAGAATGAAATTCATCACAAGATCCTCGAATGCCTCCTGGCGTAATGGTTTCGGAGGTAGTTGACGCATCATGTCGCTTGATATCCTAAAAACGTTTTCACTTCTCCCTATTATCGAGATTGCATCTTTCATGAGCGCATCGACACGGCTTTCCATTACCCCTAATAACTGTTCAATATTGGGGTTTTTGTGGTCGATGCTCCCTTCATCCGGTAAGATGGGATCGTTCCATCCTTCTTCCTCATATCAGGCCAACTCCTCGATAGTTGCCCAAGCCTTTTCTGCACTCATCTTCCTTAGTCGGCCTTCGGCAGCGTAGTCCACTATCCTTTTCAGTGTGTGATCGATTCGGTCGTAGAATATTTTTACATGGAGCCAAAGATCGATTCCATGGTGAGGGACTTTTCGGAGTAGGTCCTTGAAACGAGTCCATGCTTTTGAGAGAGATTCTTCATGATGTTGCTGGAACATCAGGATATCATTGCGAAGTTTTGCGGTCCTTTCTGGTGGAAAGAATTGAGCAAGGAAACAAGTAGTAAGATCCTCCCATGTGGTGATGGATCCTACTGGAAGACGTTCAAGCCAATTGCTAGCTTGATCGCGAAGGGAAAATTGAAAAAAACGCTGGCACGTTCTTTCCTTGTTTTCACCATCAAGGTCAAGTGAGTCCACAAGTTTGAAGAAATCCTTGAGGTGTTGGTTTGGATCCTCGAACCAAAGTCTGTGGAATGAGCATCCATTTTGCACCAACTGGATAGTGTTAGATAGAAGAGGTACCACGTTGTTCCCTATGGGGAGATCAATGGTATTCCTGTAGCCCTCATGGCTAGGTTTAGAGTAGTCTCCAAGAGTACGGATAGGATTCTCGTCTTCCATGGTGGTTGACGAGAATGGATTACCAAAGAATTATCACAAAGAAAAGATAGACTACGAGAAAACTAATATGCAGAAATTAAAGTCTCACTTGAAAGGATTCATACGAGTAGAACTAAGCTAAACTATGATCAAAACCTAACTATTCCCTGGCAGCGGCGCTAAAAACTTGATGCGGTAGTCGTATGAATTTAACAAGTTTTACAACTCCCTAGGCAGAGTACCTAACCATTGTAGTAGCAGTATAGGCAAGACTCGGGGGTTGTTATCGTTCTCTATGGGAATAGGTTGGGAAGGCTTGATCACGGTCTAACAGAATTCTAAGGGTTGAGAGAAGATTATTTTTGTATTTTTATATTTATAAGAAAGCAGTAAAATTATATGTTTGAGAGGTTTGGTTGGTTTTAGCTATTAAAATAAATAATAAACTACACTAATGGTGATAACAATATAATAAAAAGATTGTATTCATTTAATCATGTATTACTCCATAGATTGCTTCTCCTAGTGTTGTTGCTTTGTCACACTTGTGATGATCTATGTAATGATTTCCTAAGTCATGAACAGATTACACGAACTCGCCGTCTATTTAATATTTCGTTGAGGCAAAACACAAAGTAAGGTAGTATGAAGACTATTACCCGACCTCATTAAATGCATTTGAAATATATTAAAAGTGGATCAACCATATTAAGGGTAAGGTAGTATGAAGACTGTTATCGATGGTAACCTTTCTATACAATCATGTTTCTCTAGACATATCAACAGCAATACAGACAAAAGCTGGTTTTCTAAAGCCTAACATGCATATTCATCACAAGAAGAAACACCACTAAGATCTACATTCTAGGTTTCATACAATCATAAATGAATACAATAGGGAGTTTAGCCAAGCATGTTAAAGGTAAAGTAAGAATAATAAAGAATCAAACAACAAGACATATTGAATGATTAAGATAGTCTTACTTGATTAAAACATGTATTAAAGGAGGCAGAATAGCTTTTTGAAGCCCTAAAATTGTCCTAATAAGCTGCCAAATGAACTAGGGTTTGTCCCCCATTTTTACTCTAAAGTTACACACATAAAACCCTAATTTTGGGTTTGTATATATAAAAAAATCACCGCGACGGCGTCACATTTTAATCGTAATGTCGTTGTGAAGTAGAATATTCTAGATCTTGGGTTGGGTCATGCGAGCTAACGCCGTCATGCTTTTTTGTGACACCTTCATGGGATGAATTGTGACGGCGTCACGTGTATCTTGTGACGCCGTCTCCAGCCTCTGAGAACATAATCTTAAGACATGTTGGTGTAGGTCTGTAGTCTTGTCTGTTTCTTCTCCAAATGAGCCCAAGTCACGTGTATTTCCTTCAAATGCCTTTCAAATGCTAAATACTTGAAAAGGAACGATTAAGTACATATTTTGGGCATAAATGCATGATTTAGGGGGTTAAATGACCCTAAAAAAGTATATAAAATGAAATCGCATCACCGGCTCTGTCCTAGGGTAGAAAGAAATGATTTGTACTTTGTTAGAATCTCCCTCTTCTTCTACATCAGCCCATTTTCCTTCATGATCGACCGTGTCAACCTATTGTTCTCGGACAAGCTTTGCGGTGTGATCAACGCAATACAGATAATCGTCACAGGAGTGTTTGGATTTCATGGATTTCCTAATGTTGAAGGTGACGGTTTCATTTCTGACTCTTAGACTCTACTTTCCCTTGTGAACGTCTATACGGCTCGTGCTGTGGCGAGGAAAGGTCGTCCTAAAATGACTGGGACTAGCTCGTCTTTGTCCATTTTCCAAAACTACAAAATCAATCGAAAATATAAACTTATTCACTTTTACCAAATGATTCTCGCAGACCCCGTTGGGGTATTTGATGGATCGGTCAGCCAGTTGAATACTCATTCTTGTTTGTTTTAGTTTAGAAATTCCTAATCGTCTGAAGAGAGAGAGTGGCATAAGATTGATACTTGCTCCTAAATCAGCCAAGGCGTTCTTTACTGCCAAAGGTCCGATAAGACATGGTAGTGTAAAACTTCCTGGGTCTCCTTTTTTTGGGGTAAGTTCCTTTAGATGATAGAGGAACATTCTTCACTAAGTTTGACTGAAAAGGCTTCTTTCTTGAGTTTTTCCTTATGGGAAAAAAGGTCTTTTAGAACCTTCGCCCCATTTGGCATGTGGATCATGGCTTCTAAAAATGGAAGATTGATATGAATCTGTTTAAAGAAGATAGAAGCCGCTCATCTTCGTCATCCCTTTGTTGCTTCCTGTCTTGGGAAGGGAAAGGTAGGTTTGACGACTTGGAAGGTTGGTAGAAAACGGGTGACTAGGGGGCTTCTTCATCTTGTAAAATGCTTGATTATGCACCCTTAGGCACTTCTTTTTCAGTCGTCCTGTCAGCATGGTTGGCAGGTGTTGATTGCAATGGGGCTGGGAAAGGGGGGTCGCGAGTGCTAACTCCAGATCTAGTTGTTATAGCAAAGGTTGGTGCCTCTGGTTTAGGGGTTTGCTTTTCCCAATCGTGGAAAAGATTTAGGAGAATTGCTCATGCATCTCCTTACGGTGATGGTCAGGAATTTCTCCTATCCCTTTTGTATGAAATTTCTTTTCGAGCATGAAGTTGGCGAGTTTGTCTTTAAACTTGCTTCTAACAACCCATTCAGGTCCATCTTTACCTTCTTTTTGTTTGCTATTTCCTCATGGCAGGACATCGTCGTTCTGATAGAACCTCAGAAGGGAAGGGTGGTCATAGATATCTCCCCCGGGTAAGCATACCTGCTCAGCTAGGTTGTTCTGTTTACATTCTTCGGCCTCTGGGGTCCTCCACAGTAGTCTTAAATAAGGTAGGGTTTTTTTAAACAACCTATCAAGTAGGTGTTTCGAGGTAGGAGATTTGGTTACAGGACCTTTTCAGACGTCTCCTAAATGTAGGTTGCATTGCGTCCGCAATGGAAGAAACATTCATGGGTGGTAACGGGTCGTCCCACAGATCATCTTGGTATTGGACGTATTCTTCTATTTGATTCCACCCCTCTTCTTCGGTGAGAGAGTTGAAATGGAATTAAGCAAATTGATCGAGTTTCACACGGCTGTCCAGAGATATATTGTTGTGAAAGATTTGTACCAGAAGCCATTTTTGTATTCCATGATGAAGGACCTGTTTGATCAGGTTCTAGAAACAGATCCAAGCGCTTTTGATGGATTCATCGGTCCCTTGTCTGAATCGGAGGATCATATCTCTGAGGGACGAGGTGCGTCCCACTGGAAAGAAGTAATCAAGAAATCGCGATACGAGCTGATCCCATGTCGTAATTTGGGTGGAGGATATTTTAAAAAGTTGAAAATACATTCCGGGTTGTCTCTCGGCAAGCACTTTTGTTTACAGAAAAGTCTTTAAGTTAGACTTGCCCCAATTTAATCCCATACTTATCGAACAATTTAGGGTCGAACGGGATGTCAAATGGCACATACAAATTTTTAATTATGAAAATGAATGACATCCCATTGTTAAGATAATTCCAAGTTACGATGTTAACATTTAATTCCTTGATAAAAGTTTTAGTTTTGAAAAATTTATTAGATGTATCGTGACTTGTTCCCAAAAGCTTATTTGACCTATGTGCAAAGGCACCAACATCGGTATTTATTACATTGGGCAATGGTATGACATACATATCCCCCGAAGGTTGTTTTATATAGATTTATCATCGTCATTGTCCTCGTCCATTTTTAAATCATCAGGATAAATTACGTTAAAAGGAAATAGATCATTAAAGTATAAAACGTTTTGCTCCTTTTCATCACATTTGGACAATGATGTTTCATCTTTCAAATCAAATTCATCGATACGTTGAGGACTTATAGTAGGTTCAGTTAAGAAATCTAATTTAGACGTTAGAGCATCATTGTAAACAATGGCTGGAAATTCTTTCTCAAAATCTTTAAAGAAGTCTAAATCATTAAAATAACTGACCGTCTTAGGTGACGGAAACGAAGGCATATTGACTTTATCATTATCATTTTCCGAATCCCTTTTCAAATCGTGCGACAGAAATATATTTTATAGTAAATGTATTTTGTCATAAATCACGTGTAATCTTTCATCGTCGGATTCTTCAAATCGATATTCTAAAAGTCATTTTTATTTCGTTTAAGAGAACTTACCGTGGGTTCATAGGAGAGAGTTACTTCATATGTAAATGCGTCATTATAGACTATTGCTGGGAATTCGGTATCAATAGATCTGATGTAGCGAACGTCTTCATTACGTTAGATCTTACCATACTTAGTAGTTTCCCAGTTATTTTTTCTTCCTCAATCCTAATAAACTCTTCCATAGTAATGTTCGGGTCGTCCATCCTATAATAATCTTACTAGGAAAGAAAATTTTCAAATAACAAATACGTCGTATCTAGTAAACTGAATACGTCGTATTACACAAACATGATTAAAACACACAAATAATACAAGCAAACAATTAAAGAAAATACATAATTATACACTAATCTAAATTACACTAATCCTAAAGCTTAGATCTAATCTAATGCTAAAAATGAAAATACTCAAGTAATAATATTAAATTATTCTTCACTCCCCGGCAACGGCGCCAAAAACTTAATGGTGTTGTTTGTCGTGTAGGTGTAATTTATGCTTTTAAGTTTTAAATTTATATTTTGCCGACTTTACCTAAAACAACACTTTCACGGGCAGTGTACCCGATCGATGGGAGTTTCGTGGTAAGTAGGGTGTCGATCACTAAGAGCGAGAAACACTTTTTAATTTATTAATTAATTTGGTTTTTCTAATCTAGTTAGTCTAACTATCCCTAAAACCTTTGTTAATCCTGTATCTAATGGAAAAAGGGGGTTCGGGTTCAGTCTGAGAGACTTTGCTCGGGTGTTTAGTGGTGACCTAAAAACCAATTCAAGACACTAAAACACACGCAAGAAAATTAACCAAAGATAAAAGAGCGGTCTAGCCAAATATAAGAAAATTAATTTAGTGCAATGATTACTTATCTCGAAGCGGCATATCATTCTTACGACTTAGGACGTTTACTTCTTCCTTAATACCCCTTTTTTAGACACGTAGAATATTTGTCATAATTAAACGGCATTGCATAAAGCATTTCTTATTTGCTGTATTATAATCCTATCTTTAGGGATATTAAGCAATGGGGATCTTTTTTTGGTTTTTAAACCCTAGCTCATAGAGACTTTACCCACTTACTGCTTAATGGCAATTCATACACTAGTAGTCCACTAACCAAGTCTTTACCAATTAATTAAGAACGTACTCGTTGAATGACTAAAAGGTCACACTTATGGCCCCAACTATGCATCACAATCAAAAGGAAAAGATTAGGTCGTTTATTTGTGATCCTATTGGTCTTCTAGATGTATAAATTACTATATGGAGAGCTATCCCGACATCTAGATTACTTGGTCCGTATCACTAGATCCAGTTGAATGATAGGTCGCATACAAAAGCACGTAAACAAGTATATAAAATGATAATAAAACATAAAACAAGGCAATCAACGATAAATTAAGAAATCAAGATAAACAAACCAAACATTAAGATCTTCATAATAATGGCTAATACCCGAAGGTATTAGCCTTCAAACGTCATAATTAATACAAAAGTAATGATTTAGCCAAGGTAAACTAACCGAGTTAACGAATGACACAAAATTTGAACGATTACGAAAGTACAAGAAATTACATGTTGTCTCCTATGGAAATTAATGTGCTGTTGCTCGTCTCTTTGCTCTTTTTCTCCTCTATATATTTCTACTTTTGTGGTTTAGGTTTCGAGAATATTGATGTTTAACACAAACTTAAATACTCGTTTTTGAGTGTGCTATTTATGGGTCTCTAGATTTTGGTCGTACGGTGGTTCTGAGTCTTGGATACGGACGTAAATACTGATTTTTGATTGATGTTATATTTATTTTGTGTCAATTTTATTTTTTTTTTAGATTGGGGTGTGGGAGGGGGTTGGTGGGTACTGGGGGGTGTGCGGCAATGTTGAGTATGGGAGGGGGGTCAGTTTGGGGGGTTACAGGATGGGGGGAGAGTGTTTGAGTTGTTTTTGTGGGGGGAGGAAAGGCGGGGGAGAGAGGATTCGGTAGGGGGGGGAGGAAGGCTGGGTGTGGGGGGGAGGGGTGGCGTTAGGGCGTGGGGTGTGGGATGGGGAGGCAGGGGGTGTCGATGCGGGGCGGGCACAGTTCGTTTATGGGGTTGGGGTGGGGTCGGAGGGAGGTGGGTTCATGGGGGGGTGGATGGTATGACTGATCTTCTTAGTTTTTTATGTCTTTATTTTTTTTTATTCTTTTTTTCTTTTTTATTGTTTTTTTCTTACCTCCTCTTTTATTCTTATCTAATTTTTTATTCCTATTTCTTATTTTTTTTTTTTTTCTTTTTATTACTATTTTCTTTCTATTATTTTTTTATTTTTTTTTTAATTTCTCCTTATTTTTTTTTTTTTTTTTATTTTTTTTTTCTTTTTTGTTTTTTTTTTTCCACTCTTTTATTTTATTATGTTTGTTATTTTTTATGTTTTTTTTTACTTTTTTTTTTCATTTTTAATACTTTTTATAAGTAATTTATTTTTACATAAGCTTGAATACGGCATATTGATCTTGTTTCCTTCGTGGTATTTGGTGAAAGTACAGGCGCAGATTACGCCGTATCTTCCGTTGATGGATACGACGTATTGGTCGTACTGGAAACAGTAATTTTCGCAAATGATTCGTTTTTTAGCTCCAAATGCGTTTTTGCTTTTGTTAACTTTCATCCAAGAGTACTCCTATTAATTACTACCAATTCTCAATTTAAACGATTTAAGTAACAATTTTTTTACAATAATTATACAAAATAGGTTAATTACATGATTTAAATGATGCTATAAAATTGATGTTATTGATGTCATCATAATATCATATCACAATCACATACACTTGATAGAAAATATAGAAAGAAGATAGAAGAAATATTGAGAGAAGTTAGAGAGGGAAAGGGAATGGGAAGTTTATTTCATACGTGTGGAAAATAGAAATGAAAACAACCAACCCTTATCATGAAATGAAAAGGGTATCTATAGGCCTTATGTCCTAAAATGGGACGCCTACTTTTAGTGAGAATAGGCTGGGCTTGGCTTTGGTTGGGCTTTTGGCCCTAAACGTATACAAAGTTAGATTAAGCCTCAAGCCCATGATCCCGACTAGCCTATTACATTTAATATAAAGTTCCTAAATTCTTTCCTTGCTGTGGATAAACTTGATAGAGGTTGCTGGTATATGAATTGTTATTTGAGGACCGGTAATTTCTGTCTTGAATATCCTTGAATCATCTTGTGCTTTAGACCGACATGCTCATACTTGTCTTGAAAGCTTTAACAATCTCCTTAACATTCTTTGTCTTGATAATCTTGGTGTCCTTTAGGAAGATGTTGAGTAACAGTGTTGCTGAATACTTTCACAACATGTACTTGAGCTTTCATCACATGTTTATATTTGTCATTCGATGAATGAGCATGTGGTGATGAGTATGACGATGCTAGATGAGGTAGTTACTCCTTCGTCTTAACCTGCATATAAAATGTTAGTGATAAACAGCAGATATGGATGGATGCCTTGTTCATTCGTTAAAGTTCGGTAATTTTAACCTTCGGTTCTGTGAGGATTTTATAATATTAATATTGTACCTGCGTCATTAGGATTCGATTCATGAAATGAATCTCCTTGACAGGTTTCCAGCTTGAAATTGTAGTTTATCTAGAGCTAATACGTCGAGAGACGCTAACAAAGCTTTTTGATATTCCACAGCCATTCCTATAACCGGATTCCCTTGCATGTTAGGATAACGAACGAATATAAGTGAATTATTGATGATCACTTGTAAACTAAGCAATCAACAATTTTAGGTGTTTCCCATAAAATCTCAATACATTGATCACATTGGATTTCCAGTCTGCACATGTTTGATTCTTATGGAATCTTATAAGTCACCTACCACGGAGCTATTTAGTGTTGACTCTGGAAGGATTTCCATTCGTCATTATGAAATGCTAAAGAGTATCACTTTGAATGTTATGGTAAGATCACAAGGATAATGCGTAGGCTCTACACTCGATTAGTGCATTTTGGTTTTAGTACTCTCGAATGGCAGAGGAGTAGATGTTTCCACTCCGTGTAATATACACTATATCAAACGTTCTCGAAGTGAGGAGTCAATAGAAGTCGTGTTAATCTCCGTGACAAATGAGATAAGATTCTTTTAAGAAAAACTTGAATGGCTGGGAAGGGTTGTGCAGTGCATCACTGGGTATATGATGTCTTTCTTCAATATCAGAATTCATCTTTGTGAAGACCGATAACATATGTATTGACCCGGTGTCTGACTAAAGTTTTATGAAGGGCTTCTTTCATTACAACCTTTATCCTTACATTTCTTTTTCATTCTTCAACCCCTTCATATTAATATCACCATGTTGTGATTGTTCCGGTGATAACTCATGTCTTTCGTTAACATTATTTCCCGTTACTCATCCTTATCCAAATCATACCTAAGGACTTCTATTTCTAACTATAGAGTGTCCTTGGGTAGATTCCTCCGGTTCTGGTTGGATCATAAGACAATACCTAACCTTAACCATCTTATGACTTCAAAATCATCATGAATTAATTAGTTGTTGGGTATTTTATCATAACCATAAAACCATTTGAAAATCAATCAAAGTGTTTTATAGAATTATCAGAAATGTTTGACACTTTGAGAGTTTCTTCTTTTGAAATACCCCCCCTTCACATGTGCATTGATATTTAAAAATGTTTCGCACATGTGGGTAGAAGTGAAAAAGCACTTTGAGTCTTTTTAGATCACTTATTATTTTTCTTGATCATATTTTATGCATATTTCTCCCCTTATTTTAAATACTAAGACACTTCGTTTTTGAAATACCAAGTGCTTACAATTTGTCATGAAAAGTCCATTGAGAGAAAATGATACCAAAATTATGCATGAATTATTAAAATTATTTATTGAAGCTCCTCCTCAATTTTACATATGTTTGACACCACTAAAAATGATACCAATTTGTAAAAGAGTTATAAAATTGAGTTGGAGATAGTGTTGAGCACACAATTTTGCAAGATTGTGAATAAGCTTTGAAGAATACTTGAAAATTTGTGCTCAGACACTGAATTATCTTATTCTACATTTTTTAGAAAGCAAGTTATATCCGAGTGTGTGTCTATCTAAAATGAAATGGTCACTAGGCCACTGGCGCGATTTTCGATTTCTCTATACCAGATGTAGCTTCGATCGCTGGCGCGTTTTTCGATATATCCACACTCTTCAAAAACTGTTTGTCATTGAAGTAACACTTAGGTTATTAGGATAGCTTTATGAATGTCTAGCACACAATTTTGAAAGATATCTCTATTGATATTTGTCTTGATGAAAATGTTTTTGCAAAGAATGTGCTAAGACACCACATGAAAGATAGTTAAATGTTTTGAATACATAAAAATTATCGTGAAATGATGTATCCAAAAGCATTTAAACTTTGGTTTTTGAAATGCTCCCCCTCAAAAATTGATTCAGTTGTAAAAATGATCGTCTTTGAAAGTTCTGTGAGGAAGAAAGTGTTAAACACACAATTTTGAAAGATATCAATTGTTAAATCACTTTTTGTGAAATGTTGTCATGAAAGAGTCATTCTTGAAAAATTATGTTCAATCATTTTAAAAAACCAATTGTTAGAAAACTTCTCTTCTAACGCTTAGGATAAGCGCACTAAAGTGTACACTCTCATTTGTCATTGGAGGCCGAGTTGTAATCTGGGAGTGATTACAAGTCATTTACTTAAGCTTAAAACTTTGAATGTTTTGTATAAGTAGCTCAAGACCAAGAAAAATGTTTTTCTTGTTGTTAGGATAAGTTATCTTTAAAGATAAACTTTCCTTTCTTTAAAGTCCGGGTTATGTACTGATGTGTACATAAGACATTAAGAAAATTAAAAATGACATGTTTTAAAAAAGAGACATGCCGAGAAGATTCTTTTTGGTATATTTGAATCTTTTTTTGATTATGTGTTTTGTTTTTGAAATTTTCTATTTTTATATTTTCTTTGTCTTGGTTTTTATATTTTGTTTTTCTCAAAAAATATTTACAGGTCGATGTTTGATGATATATCAAGCAGTCTCATTTGTTAGAACCTCCAGTTCTACTGGATTTAAACATCTCATTTTGAGTCGTCCGACAAGGTACTCAGATCTTTCTTTCGAAAGAGCTTTTGTAAACATGTCGGCTAATTGGTATTTAGTTCTGACAAAGTATAATTTAATTATATGATTTTCAACATGTTCCTTTATGAAATGGTAGCGGACATTGATATGCTTGGTAAGTAAATGTTGCACAGGATTACACGAGATGGCTATGGCTGATTAAGAGTCGCAATACAATGGTATTTTGTTGTAGTCAAAGCCATAACCCTTAAGTTGTGTTCTCATCCGAATAACTTGAGCGCAACTTATGGATAAAGCCACGTACTCTTGCTTCGCAGTGACCATCACAATGCATATAATAGTCCTGTCTTTGACATCCAATCCGACTATGCTTGTCACTAGGAATTTGGATTCATCATAGATGTGCTTAAGCGTGTTTTCAAAGACAAACCTGCGTGGTCTGGCGTCTAAAATAAGTGGTTAGTTCAAAAACCAGAAATCCTTCGGATACCAGAGTCCCATGTGAATGGTCTTCTTTAAGTAACGAAAGATCCATGAAAATCTTAAGTTGTAGGCACAATCAATATGGATCTTCCGGTCAAAGTCACAAAAACTAGGGTACTCGTCAAAATTTTCATTATTCCTAGTCTTGATTATGTCATTTCATGGGCCTCATCAATTAACTCACCTTCCTTCTAATGGTATAGGAAATTAAAATCATCAACTTGATATCTTCTAAGCTCTAATGGTTTATTAAGATCATTCAATTCGATGTAATCTCTATATAGGGTCTAATGATCTATTTAACACCAAAGTCTCTCCCATCAGCCTAGCTTCTAAATCAAGTTTCATTCTTTCTTTTAAGGTTAACATGTAGACCCTCTTAATCAAACTACTAGCAGGTTTCATACTTTTAAAAATGATTTTCTCATCCCCAACCCTCAAAGTAATATTCCTTTTGAATACATCAATCTTAGCGTGGGCGGTAGATAAAAATGATCTTCCAAGGATCAAGGGCACTTTGACATCCTCAGGCATATCAGGAATTATAAAGTCTACTGGGAAAACAAATTTACCAATGCCTACTAGCACATTTTTAGTAATTCCTTTTGGATATTTCACAGTCCTGTCTACTAATTCAATTGTCAACTTAGTGTGAGCTAATTTGCCTAAACCTAAGTTAAGGTAGGTCGAGATAGGCATGACACTTACGCTAGCTCCTAAGTCAGCAAGGGCATTATCAAAGCAAACATTATTAATATATCAAGGTAAAGTGAAACTTCCTGGGTCTTTCTCCTTTCGGGGTATGGAATTATCAATATTGTGGAAGCTCCATTTGTAGTAAGCTTTTTAAGAATTACAGCTCCCATATGATCCACCTTTCTTTTCTTTACAGTAGTATTTATTCAAACGACCTCTTAGAACACAGAATTGTCATTTGTCTTGACTTGAACATAAGTCTTATGTTCTGTGGAGTGGATATGGCGTATTAAGGTGATCACATACGGCGTATCGGGTATGAATCAGTTTTAGCAGTAGTCGAGATTGACTTGACATGATCTCTCGGGTTGGCTTCAGTAGAGCTAAGTAGGCTTCCAAATCTTCTTTCCTGTAGTACCTTGCTTATTTGCCCGATTTGAATCTCCAAAGTTTTAATCGAAACTCCTTGGTTTCGTTGTAGGCGGCATCCGTCGAAGCTCAGATTTCTTTAATCATGTTAGAGTTTTCATCATGTCTTTTCGCTGATTCACTCATGAACTTGCTCAGGGTCTCTTCCATAGATTGCCTTTGTTCTTGATACGAAGGGTTTGCATTGTTCCTCTGGTAGAATCCCAGAGCCGCTGCTCTATATCCCCCTCCTTGGAAAGGTCTACTAAATTGAGTGTAGTAAGCTTCTTCGAGGGTTTTACCTTCTTCTTTGAGTGGGCAATCTTTGGTGTAGTAGGGTCCTTTACATTGTTCACATCCTACTTGAGCAACATATACCTTTTTATTGACTTTCTTGATTTCTCTTTCAAGATTATTGAGTTGTGCTTGTATGGTTGCCAATACGTCAGAAGTTTCAGTACTTCTTGTCCTAGATGTTCCATTGTGCCATTTTTGAGAGTATTCGGCCATTTCTTGGATGGCTACTTTTGCATCGGTAGCGGTCTTAGATGGCATGGCACCTTTTGAATCAAGAATTTGTCGAGTTGGAACTTCCAATCCATTATAAAACAAGATTACCTCATGCATCTTCGTTAAATAGTGTTGAGGACACTTCATCACAAGAGTTTCTTTAAAATCGCTCCATATGCTGGTAAAGGGTCTTATCCGGTTCTTGCTGAAAGTTGTTGATCTCCTCCATTTTCTTTGTAGTACGAGCAGGTGGGCAATATTTGCTTAGAAACTTTGTCTTAAGATATTACCAAGTTGTGATTGAACCAAATGTTTTGTTTCTTAGCCAACGAATCACGGCTCCAGTTAGGGACATAGAGAAGGCTCTAAGCATCACTTGGTCTTGAGTTATATTAGGGATATGGAATAAATTGACAATCTCAAAAACGTTTTCACTGTGTTCGTTCGCATCTTCATGATCCGAACCACTGAAGGTCTTGCCACGAAGTTCCTTGAGAAATTGGCCTTTTAGTTCAAACCTATCTTTGTCATCTATTTTAGGCCTAGAAATTCCCGATCCATAGTCAGCTCGAGTTTTGTTCATGTATTGTTCCATGGTTTCCGCCATTGTTTTCGCAACTTCTTCCTCCGAATATTCTTCTAAATCAAAAAATAGATTGAATTCAGGTGATCTTGATTTATCAAGACTTAGTGACTTGAGAAGCTTCCTAGATGATCAAATTTCTCATTTCGGTTCCTTGAAGGGCGTAAATAGTTCTTAGTTGAACTCCTTGTCATGAACTACCTTAAACAAGGGATAAACAATCAGTAGGATGGGCTCTAGAGAAAGAAAATACAGATATACATAAATTAGATGCGAAAATTAAATCTGTTGTTACTGTATCAAACGATTAATACACCATATTTAATAGTTCTGAATAAGCTATATTAATCTTTTGAACGAATACGCTGTATTGGATAAGAAAGTTGGATATACCGTATCCAATGGAAGTGGATACGCCATATCAGGTTATCGACCAAAATAGTGTATTAGAAAAAAATTAAACACACAAATAACTAAGCTAATAAAAACACATAAATAACTAAGCTAATAAACAATTAAACAAACAAATATACAAGCAAATATACAGAATATACAGAATTATACACTAATCCTAAAGGTTAGATCTAATCTAATGTTAAAATCCTAAATATTGAATAAAAATCAAGATTAAATTTTCACTCCCCGGCAGTGGCGCCAAAAACTTGATGTGTTGTAGTAAGGGGTGTGATTTTATGATTTTAAGTTTTAAATTTATATTTTGCCGACTTAACCAAAAACAACAATTTAACGGGCAGTGTACCCGGTCAGATGGGAGTTTTGTGGTAAGTAGGGTGTCGATCACTAAGAGCGAGAAACAATCTTTTAATTTATTAATATTTTAGTTGTCTAAACTAAGTTAATTCTATTCTATGTTAAACCTACGCTAAACCTATGTTAATCCTAAATCTAACGGATAAGGGGGGTTTTCAGCCTGAGAGATTGGCACGGGTTTTGTGGTGATTAAAATCAACTTAAGACACTAAAAAACACGCAAGCAAATTAACAAAAGATAAAAGAGCGGTCTAGCCAAATATAAGAAAACTGTATTAACCATTATTAATCCAATCATAACGTTGGTTTGTTTATTTAGTGCAATGATTACTTATCTCGAGGCGGCATATCATTCTTAAGACTTAGGCGGTACTTCTTCCTAAGACCTAGATACGAAGAATTCTATCACAATTAAACGTATCCGCATAAAGCATCCTTATTTGCTGATTATAATATATCTTAAGGATTAAAGCAATGGTGATCTTGTTAAACCCTAGCTCATAGAGACTTTACCCACTTACTGCTTAAAGGCAATTCATACACTAGTAGTCCACTAACCAAGTCTTTACCAATTAATTGAGAACGTACTCGTTGATCCCAAGGGTCACCTGCCGGTCCAACTAAGCTCACAATCTAAGGGCAAAGATAGGTTATTATTCGTGATCCTATTGGTCTAGATGTATAAATCACTATATGGAGAGCCATCCCGGCATCTAGATTACTTGGTCCGTATCACTAGATCCAGTTGAATGATAGGTCGCATACAAAAGCACGTAAACAAGTATAAACTAATAAACATAAACAAGCAATCAACGATAAATTAAGCAATCGAGATAAACAAACCAAACATTCAGATCTTCATAATAATGGCTAATACCCGAAGGTATTAGCCTTCAAACGTCATAATTAATACAAGAGTAATAATTTAGCCAAGGTAAACTAACCGAGTTAACGAATGATACCAAAAACTGAACGATTACAAGAGTATAGGAGATTACAAGTTGTTTCCTATGGAATTAATTACGTTGCAAGACCTCTTCTACTCTTCTTCTCTTCTGAAAATCGACTTTTATGGTTTAGGTATCGAAAATATGATTTAGCATCAATCCTGAAAAACCCCATTTTTTAGGTTTTCTATTTATAAGGTCTGGAGGGTAATTGGGCGTTCAAAACGGATTATTGAAAGGACTTCGATTACGCGTATTTGGGGTGTTTCTTAGAGTAAGGACCACGGTTCGGATAATCTTCCAGAATATTTTATTTCCAATAATCCATGCATACGGCGGTATAGTATTCTCTGGATACGGCGTTATAATATGATCCTTGATCCTTTGTGGTCTTTGGTGAAGTGTAGGCACAGATACGCCGTATCTTCCTTGATGGATACGGCGTATAGGATGTCAGAACAGTAATCTTCATATTTATTTGTTTAAGCTCCATAATGCGTGCCTTTTTGCTAATTTTCATCAAGTACTCAATAATTACTACAATTCTCAAATACAAACGATTAAGTAACAATTCTTTTCAATAATTATACTAAATAGGTTATTTACATGGGATAAATGATTCAATAAAAGTAACGTATTTGATGTCATCAAGCGGACAGTGTGATCATACATCTAGTGGGCTTGTTCATCTTGCTGCCCCATCCAAGTGTTAAGCCTTCTCCACTGCTCGTCTTGCTGATCCATCCAACGTGCTTGGAAAACTTGACAATCACCTTGCTCATGTTGCTGGTCACAGATTGTCAGCGGAAACCTCTAGGACCCTTCATGCACCCGCAATTCCCCACCAGCTTCCCTCTATACCTTCATCGTCTTCATCCATGACCTCTCGTGCTGCAGGCCAAAAGCATTCTCCATTATGTAACTCTATGACAACCCCCACTGAGATTAATGATTTCTTTTTTAAGACATAAGGGGGGGGCTTGACACTTAATGCACCCGTCATTTTATTGGTTAGCAATCTAAAAGATCGGGCAATCCTAGTAACAAACATCCCTCCATAAATCAAGCTCTTTTCCCTCATCCCAATCATGTACTTAGCAAGACAATATGGAATGTTGCAGACGACCTCCTCAGAGTAGATGCAATAAAGGTAGAATAGGTCAATCTCGGTGACCCTATGAGTGCTTTCCTTTCTACCCGCAATGGTCGTTGCAATGCAACGATGGGCTAGCTTAATCCTTGGATCCTTAATGGCGGCCACCTTCGTATTTCCTACATTAAATCCATCATCCCTGATGGTTGGCCAAAATCCCAACAACAAGTGATTTTCCTTCACTGTCACACCCTTCCTTAATCCACTTAGAGTCACATTATCCCTAGATTGCCTTTCAGAATACAAACCAACTCTCCATCCTAGTTCCAAAGAAAGATATTCTTTTGCTTCACCCTTGATTAAACCTAACACCCCACACTTCATGATTAGGATCATACCTACAAGGAGAGGCATCGAACTCAAATGAAGCAAAGAACTCACGAACCAACTCTCAATAGACATTCTCATTGGTTTGGAAGAGGTTCACTCATTGGGGGCCGGAGAAAAGGTCCTTGTTGATAGACTCAAAGAAGGCTTGAACAAGACCTTAGTTGGTGAGGAATTCCCAATCGATGATGTCCCCGGGGTGAATGTGTGGCGCCTAGTAAGAGCATCGTGGCGCATTTGGTGCACACCATTCTTGAATACCCCGAGCATTCGGACATTTTCCTCTATTAAGACATCTTGGGAGGAAAAGGATTGACCCTGTGTGCTCCTACCTCTCTTGCTCATGGTATGTATTAAAGCCAATACAAAAACAGATCGAATTAGAACCATAAAAATTCAGTGTTTGCACAGTGGGTCCAGACGCCATCGCGTTTTATCCTTGAAACCGTCTGGGTGATGTTGTTTAAAAAATTGGGTTACGAGGGAAAACTAAGCCATTTTCTGATAAACCCATTCCCAAACACCCCCCTTAAGGTCAGACCCACCATAAAAATTCAGAAATTCATGTTCATTGGCCTAAATCCGGGTTGTTTTTGTACGAGTGTTAAGAGTAAGAAATTCAATACCTTGATTGATAAAAAATCACTTAGATTAGTACATGATTACCGTTAATTTTAACCAATTGATTAGTGGCAAAAGCTAATTGGGTGAAATCGTAATCAAGCGAATATTGAAGACGAATTGAGATGAAGGAAGAATGAAGATGAAAGGGATGAACCATTACCATAGTAGGGGATGGATTCTGTCCTTTGATGCCAGCAACAAAAATGAAGTTAGAAGTCGGCTAGGGTGACTTTTTATTTTGTTGTGGAAGAGAATGGGGAAGGAGGTGGGGTTTTATATTTTTGTCTGGATCGCTGCGACGGCATCGAGTATTAATCCTGACGCCGTCAGGATGTTCTAAATTCCCTAATTCGTTGACTGTTGACTTTTTAGAAAAAAAATAACGCTTTTCCTTCCCCTAGGGTCAAATATGTGATTACTTTCTGTGAGTGTGAAAGAGTAATGTAACGGGGTCTTGCTTTTAGTACGGTTATCGTCCTTTATGGTAGAGCAATTATGAGGCATTGGTTGGGTTGCTGAAGAATTTTCTTTGTCATGTCAGGTCTTGACGTTTTGACCGGCTCTTTTACCTGGTTTAAAACTAAAGGCACTTTTCTGGAAACAGTGTGGATTCGAGAAGTTTAGTTGAACATATCTTATCCATAGTGAGTTCGTGGGGATAGATTTGAGGGCATCAGGGAATGTTTTTCTCGCAGGAGTTTTTGGGAATTTATGCCCGGCTAGGGGTTCCAGGACCTCCATATCTGGGTATTTTGTAATTTTCACGATTTTTCTCATTCTGCTCCCCTCCTCTCTTGTCTTATCTTTTAACCTCCTTGTAACTTCCGAAGAGAGTTGCATAAAATCGTCAATAATCAGTTTCATATATTCTTCAAGTTGCATGACTCTCTCTTCCTGATCGAGGATGAAGTTCATTACAATATGCTTAAACTCCTCTTGACGTGATGGTTCTAGGGGTAGTAGATTCAATTCGTTGGTCGTCATCCTAAATACGCTCTCGCCCCTTCTCATCAGCGATATCGCGTCCTTCATGAGTGTATCAACTTTACGCTCCATGATTCCTAGTGACTGCTTGATGTCAGGATTTTCATGGTCAAGTCTCCCTTCATTTGGGTCGACGAGGTCGTTCCACCCTTCGTCCTCATATTGGGCTAACTTCTCGATAGTGGCCCAAGCCTCTTCTACGATAAATTTTCTTAACAGACCTTCAACGGCGTAGTTAGTGGTTTTCCTTAGGGCATCGTTGATGCGATCATAGAATATTTGGACTTGAAGCCAAAGATTGATGCCATGATGAGGGAATTTTTAGAGTAAGTCCTTGAAACGAGTCCATGCTTCTGAGAGAGATTCTCCATGATGTTGTTGGAACATTAGAATATCGTTGCAGAGTTTTGCAGTCCTTTCCGGTGGAAAAAATTGAGCAAGGAAATGAGTAGTAAGATCCTCCCATGTGGTGATTGATCCTGCTGGAAGACGTTCAAGCCAGTTTCTAGCTTAATCGCGAAGGGAAAATTGAAATAAACGCAGTCGCTTTCTTTCCTTGTTTTCACCGTCAAGGTCAAGTGAGTCCACAAGTTTTAAGAAATCCTTGAGGTGTTGGTTTGGATCCTCAGACCGAAGTCCGTGGAATGAGCATCCGTTTTGCACCAACCGGATGGTGTCGGATCGAAGAGGTACCACATTGTTCCCTACGGGGAGCTCAATGGTATTCTTGTAGCCCTCGTGGCTAGGTTTGGAGTAATCTCCAAGAGTACGGATAGGATTCGCGTCTCCCATGGTGGTTGACGAGAATGGATTACGAAACAATTAACACAAAGAAAAGATAGACTACGAGAAAGCTAATATACGGAAATTAAATTCTCACTTGAAAGGATTCAAGCGAGTAGAACTAAGTTAAACTATGATCAAAACCTAACTATTCCCCATGCAACGGCGCCAAATGTGCGGGTCTCGTAAAAACTTCACATGAAGTTTTACAATCCCCTAGGCAGTGTACTTAATCGTTGCATCGTTCTCTAGGGGAATAGGTTGGGAAGGCTCGAACATGGTTTAATAGAATTCTAAGGGGTTGAGAGAAGATTCCTTTTGTGTTTTTATATCTATAAGAAAGCAGGTAAATATCATGGTTTGAGAGGTTGGTTTGATTAACTAATTAAACTAAATATAATCTAAAATTACTGGTGATAACTTTGTGATAACAAGATGTATTTACTTAATCATGCACTACTCCTCAGATTGCTTCTCCTAGATGTTGCCTTGTCACACTTGTGTGTAAGTATTTCCTAGGTCATGAACTGATTACACGAACCCGTCATCTATTTAATATTCCGTTAGGGCAACGCACAAGTAAGGTAGTATGAAGACAATTACAAGGCCCCTAAGAGTATATTAAATGCATATGAAATATCTTAAGAGGGATCAACCATATTAAGGGTAGGGTAGTATGAAGACTATTACCGATGGTATCCTTTCTACACTACTCACGTTTCCCTTGATGTCTATGCCGATTTAATATCTTATGGCTAGTTTTCTAGAGCCTAACCCGCACATCCATCAATAAGAAGCAACATTAAAAGGATCTACAACCTAAGTTTCATGCAATCATAAGTAAATACAAAGGAGGGTTTAGCCTAGCATAGATAAAGCAAGCATATAAATCAATCACACAACATATAAACATATTAAATGATTAATGATAAACAATCTTACTTGATTAAAACATGGATAAAAGGTAGTTACAATAAGGTTTTGAGGCCCAAAAAATAACTTTAAAAGCTGCTAAAATGACTAGGATTCGTCTCCCTAAAGTTATACAAAGTTACACACTTAAAACCCTAAAATCGGTTTTGTATTTATAGGAAAATCACTGTGTTGAAGTCCTGACGCCATCGCCACGTGGATGATTCTAGATCCTGTTTAAGTCGGCCACGTCTTGACACCATCGCTAAATTCCTGATGCCGTCACTAGATAGATCACGACGGCGGCACTTTATGCGTGTGACGTCGTCTCCACGCTTTGTGAACACGATTCTTCATGAATTTTGGTGTAGGTCGGTAATCTTGTCTGTTTCTTCTCCAAATGAGCCCAAGTCACGTGTATTTCCTCCAAATGCCATCCAAGTGCTAAAAACCTAAAAACAAATTATTAAGTACATAATCTGGGCATATTTGCATGATTTAAAAGGTTAAATGACCCCAAAAAGTGTATAAAATAACACCTCATCAATACCCCTACACTTGGGGTTTGCTTGTCCTTAAGCAAATTAGCTTTTCTACCTAGACAATAGCAATATTAAGGTCATTTAACCTACTCTTTAAAATCATTTTACAACACAACCTTCTAGACCTCGTAATTAAAAGCACGAAAAGTATATACTAGCACCTCACATAAGTGTTTGGGATTCTCTCTTTCACTTGGGTGTATAACAAATTATAACATAATGGGAAAACAAAAAATCAACACTCATTATCTATCATAGCATATAAATTACCATAGGCTTGGTAAAGGATCAAACCTTCATCGCTAGACGCAAGTATAATTCATTACTATCAAAGAGGTCTTTTAAAGGGTTGTAGGGTGTATGTGTAAGATAACATAAATGGAAACGAAAACGGATGGGATACATTTTGGTGGTGACTTTGGGTGAATTTGAGGTGAAAGGGTTAGCTAATTATTTATAAGAATACACACTGATTTGGTTGCTAAGCCAAGAACTCGGATAAAGATATACAAACTCTACACAACTCTACATCAATCTCTTTTTTTCTTTTCTTGACTCTAATATAAACATAGACATAAGAAAATGGCAGCCCGTACATTTTTCACTCTTTTTTTATATATACATTTTTTTATATACATTTTTTTCTTGCACTTTTACCCTGCCATTGCATAAACATATAATACATCATAGGGGTTTATAGATACACCCCTACACTTGAACTCTTACATACTCGATATTTACAATCTAACTAATGACCCGATTTGAGGTAGATCAACAAAACATGGAGCTTATTGAGCTCTATTGGGGGTAATAAATTACTTCTTCCCTAATTCTTCATAAGATGAATACTACCATAAATCCTAATCGTCCTAAAACAGTATTTACAAGGATAAGGACTTAGCAACCATGTACTTAATAATTAACTTGGGTTAAAACAATAATGTACTAAAAACGAG
>BQNB010016308.1:47799-71832 GCA_026074375.1 Tanacetum coccineum
CGTCCGTCGACAACATCGCCGAAATTCTTACTAAACCACTTAAACGTGAATCGTTTAACTATCTACGTCTTGGTTTAGGAATGATGGAACACATTCTATAAATCATATAAGTCCGCTTCTCCTTCTTCTGTCTCAATTCTAGTTCGTGTTCTACTCTGTGTCATGACAACTTAAATACTTCATCCGAAGTACTTTAAGCACATTTATTTCACGAAATGCAAATTAAAAAGTCACCTCTCTTCGCAAATTTTTTGTCAAAATCAAGTTCAAAAATGTAGCCTGAGGGCGGCCCCCATATAGGCGGCCCCTAATATATTTGGGACCGCCACAGCCATCAGAAAATAAAAAATATGAACACTTAAACAAAAAAATTTCAAACCACGAAAACAAACACTCCCCTTCGTGATGCAAGTGACAAAAACGCATAATAACTCACCCAAAACTCAAATCCAACCATTAAAACATTAATTGAAGATCAAATCAACACTAATAATCAATCCTAGCATCACAAAGATCATCAATTGTAAGTCATTTCATCTATTTTTCTTTCAATTTGAGTCTAGGGTTCATCATGAACACCAAAAATCAAAATTAGGGATTTTCCATTTTTCTTTTAATTTTGTTCAATTAGAACTACTAGGATACAATGTACAACTAATATGCTTCCCGTAGACATAGTATTTGTACATATTAGTAAGTTTGTAGAAAAATTAATTTTGAACTAAAATCCCAATTTTATTTTTCAAATCACTCACGTTAGGAACAAAATAAAATTGTTGTTATGCATTGTCAATACAGCCTAAAAACGTTTTCAAATACATGCATAATGATCTCATAAACAAATTTCAAGATACATAATTCATATGTATTTTTCGACTTGTTTGGATGAGCAAAATCAAATTAAGGAGCGTTTGGGTTAACTCTTAGGATTTTATTTCTAGGTCGAGTTAATCGTTACTCCACATTTGTTGCATATAGGCACACACTAGGCACTAACTCAAAACATCAATACATGTATAAGAAATTAAAATGTGATCTTGTTTAATTTACCTTAGGTGACAATGCCTCGAAAATCATCTGAAGACTACAAAAATACAAGACACTATATCCCTAAAATCTCACATGAATTCCGTACTCCAATAAGAGAAAAACTAATGAACCTTGAAGAACGCTATATCCATGAGGGTCGGGTGGTTTTTGACAACTTTGCGGATCTAAATTATGTTCGGTCTTTATTCCACTTTGTCGAGTTCAACTGTCTTCTTGAAATAAATGAACAAATCTGTCCTCGTTTCATTCTTGAGTTTTATAGTCAATTTCAACTCAATTATTCCGACGAAGGTCAAATGTTTGTCGAGTTTGTGATTCAAAATCAACTCTTCTCCTACTCTCTTGAAACTTTTGCTCAAATTCTTGACGTTCCTTGTCAAGGCGCGTGTGTCTTCACTGATAGATGGAGACTTGATGAGTTGGCATATGGTATCCCTTCAGATGGTCCATATCAAATCAACCTTCCTCCTATTGAGGACATCATCTCGTCTATTCGAATTGATCGAGAAGGTCAAGTCCGTCGCATCCGTCATGAGGAAGAGATTGATGTTCTCGAATATCAAATCCTCACTCGTGAAATCGACAAACTTTGAAACCTTTAGAGGAAATCATTCGGGAAAACGTCTTCTGTCTGGGGGGTAATCGGGATCATGTTTCGGCATGTCTTTGTTTAATGCCTTATTATGTTGTACACTCTGAAAATTTCAATCTTTCCTATTACATGGCAAAACGAATGGAGTGGGTCACTAAACAAGCTCGGCTAATTCTACCCTATGGTATGCTATTAACCCGTTTGTTTAAATTCATCTTGGATGAATATCCTGAGTTGTCCAACGATTCCTATGTTTTGTACGATCGTGTCATGAATCCTCTTGCCGCCCAACTAGGGCAAAAAGTTCAAAAGGATCATGGCACGAGATGAGGTCGTCCTTCTACTTCCTCCTCCACCTTCGATCAACCATCCTCATCTCATCTCAATGATGATGACGACGATGAAAATAACGAAGGACCTCGCGTGCAAGCACTCCCTCCCCCATTCGTTATGTCAATTCCTTAACCAATCAAGTTCCTAAAGTTTTTCAAAACCCACCTAACATTGACCCAAACATGGAACCTTTCTACACCCACCAAACCGAAATCATCAACCGTTAAGTGCAGTTAAGAGATGAGCAACGTGGTGGACTAAGGTTAATCGGAAAAGGATTCCGGAAGTTATGGAAGAATTTGAAGAAAATGTGAACAATGAGGAAAATTGATTTATGACATTATTATCTATATTATTTACTAATCTACTATGCTTAGACATTTTAAACTTATGCTACTTGGTAGATATATAGTACGGGCAACATTACTTGCCTTGGATGATCATTCAATTTTATTATCCTAAATCCATGTTCGCGTGCACCTTAATACACTCTAGTTGTTCTTATGATATTATTGTTATCCCACTAGTTTAATCCATTACACAACTATAATCTATACCAAGATGCTAGAAAATAAGAAGAAATCTTAGAGAGAGAAAGTAGAGAGAGAAACAAGAAAAGAAGATTAGATTAGAGAGAGTGTTGGAAAGTTACAAGTGATGGAAAAATAACTAACACCCTTCACCAAGTGTGGTGAAGGGATATTTATACCCTAGCCTTCTAGTTGGCTCATGGGCTTTCTTAACGGGCCGGGCTTGGCTAAACTTGGGCTTTCACCCTTAACATGGACAACATTAGATTACAAACCAAGCCCGATGATACCCGACTAGGCATATTACATACCAAGACCTATTTGACTTCATGAGACCGTTAAATATCTTGTTGAACTTTAATATAATTTAAGGCTACAATCTCCCCCATGTTGAGGTCTCTTTTTCTTCAAACTTCTTGTTCACCGATGACATTGAAGATATGACGTTTAACATTTATGCTTTGCCTTGTTATGGTCTTGTCTTGTTTGTAATGGCTTTGTTCATCCATGCTTTGTGATCTTGATTTTGAGCCTTTATCTTTTGACTTTAAATTCTTGAGATCGTTATCTTGCATCATCTCCTTGACTTGAATATCTTGGACTTTGATTCCTTTGATCGCAACTTGTGCTCTTGACCACCATGTTCATACTTGGTTACATTCTTGTTTGACTATTGTGATTATTAAGTCTAACAAATCTTCTCAAATGACTATTCTTTATTTGGGACTTTTGACGGCTTCTTTGATAATGGGGATGTTTAGAATAAACTATCTTGATGTTGAACGATTGACTTTGAAAGCTTGAGTATGAGCATGTGGTTTATGAATCTGACTTTGCTGGAATGAGGCTGCAACACCGTCGTCTAAACCTAAAATAAGACAGTTAGCAATAAAAGATGAATATGGCTTTGTCATTCATCTGACCTTTGGTTGCATAACCTTCCCCGGTTACCCGTTTTATAGTATAAATTACTATACCTTGATCAGGTTAGATTCAAAGAATCTCTTGACAGGGTGTCCAGCTCAAAGAGTAGGATATTCTAACACAGCTTCTGTATTAAGATTTCACCATGCTTGCTAGTTCTCATTACCGGAACGTCTCAAAGCAGACAACACGGTAAGAGTGAATCAGATAGTTACTATCTTTCTGATTAAGTCATCAATTCATTTACTGGACCAAAATTGATATCCAGTTATCACAAGCTTGATTCATATAGAATCTTGCAAGTCACCTACCAAGAGCTTGTTTGATGTTGGCTCAAGCAGGATTTCCATCTTCACTGTGAATACTTAAGTATCACTCAGATGTTCTGGCAAGATCTCAAGGATAATGCGTAGGACTCTTTGTTACAGCATGTGAACTTTATGGTGTTCAACAAGTGTATTTTGACATTGTGTCCTAATGAGATTTATACTTTGATCTCTTTTGGCTCTAGACTCGATTTGTGCACTTTTGGTTTTAGTAATCGGAGGCTGGAGCAGACTGCCACCTATTCAATATTAACAATCTCGGAGTGAGATGTCAATAGATAACGTGTGTATCTCCGTGACAAATGAGACAAGTTTCTTTTGAGAGAAACCCGAATTGCTGGGAAGGGTTGTGCATTGCATCACTGGGAAGGGTTGTGCAATGCATCTACTTCTTCAAAGTTGGGTCTTCTCTTGAATGTTAGAATTTGAACACGAAGAAATTGTGACATTCCGAAGAGCACTTGATGTTTGAGTTTGCAAATTGGTATTTGAATTTGACATTATGAATGATGTTGTTGTAAATGGATATCGGATCTTAAGTGTTATGAAGTGTTAGATTGTTGTTTTAAATGAATTAATGTTCACGGGATTTTACAAATCTTTGATTAAAACCGAGAGAAAAATCGTATCTTTCGCTGGATTTTACAAAATCAAGAGGAAACCGTGAATGAAAAATTAATTGACGTTTCAACTATGATTAAGTTGATTGTTGGTTTGATTGGTTGTGATTGTTGTGTTGAGTAATTGTCCTTTTAGTCCGAATTAAAGTCTTGCTTGTAGATGATTAACCTCGGAAGATATGATGATTTAGCCATTTGGTCCCCCATCGTTTTATGGGTCCGAAGTTATTGTTTCCGAACATGTTTTTTGCATTTGAATTCGACACATGCAGCGTGAAAATCTTCCACATTGAGTAAACTTGGTTGGTGTGGATGATTCACAGTTGTTGATTAGTGTTAGAGTAATTTGTCTACTTTGGTCTCTCCTAGGTTTGAGGTGTTTTTTGAACGAGGAAGAGAGTTTTATTCCTTTCTTCTCGGAGGAGGTGTTTATAGACCTCATTGTAGGTTTAGTAAACCGACTCTAGTTCTAAGGAAGGTTCGTAAAACCGTTTTACTCATCATCACTGCAATAGAATGTTTAGTATTGGTTTTATAAGTATAAATTTGGTTTGAGGTTTGGTTTTTGATTCTATCAATTTTTCTTTCGACTCGACTTCTTGAGCTCTTACAAAATTTACTTGTTTGGTTTCGCTAGGTGACCCTTTGGTAAAATTAAATCCTAAACCGGATTTATCTCCGGAAGGTTTTTGAGAACTTATTATTTTCTTAAGTGAGTGACTACTATCATTAAATTGATTTAGCCTAGATATTTCTTTTCTAAGCTTCTCATTTTCAAACTTAAGGTCTTGACATAATTTGCATTCTTCATTTACTTCCTTACCTTTTTCTAACCTAGATAATTTATCTTTTAATTCTAGTGCTTCATTCTCTAATTCTATTTTAGCTTGTTTTAGAGTTTTATTTTTAGCCATGACTTTTAGTCCTATTTTGCATAGTCTACTATATTCACTATCTAAGTCATTTTTGTCTAATGATGATTGGTCATCACTAAAGTATTCGGTTTCGGAAAGTACCTCATTGGAAGCTTTAGCCATAAGACACTTTTCGTCCTTTGTCTTCTCCTCTTCATCTTCGTCGCTATCACTCCAAGATCCTCCAACAAACGCCTTTTGATTTTGATATTTTGATAGTTTCGGACATTCTCCGATGAGATGATTTGGATCTCCACACTTAAAGCATTTTCTTTCGCCTTTGCCATTTTTGTCATCTTTATTTCTTTGGAATGATTTTCTTTCTTTATGTGGTTGTCTTACGAATCGTCCTCGTCTTTTGAAGAATTTCTTAAAGTCTCTTACGGCCATGGCGTATTCTTCATCTTCACTATCGGAGGTTGAGCTATCATCATCACTAGATTCCTTTCTAGCTTTCAAGGCAATAGATCTACTTTGTTCTCTTTTGCTTTTGACGGTTTCAGAATCTTTCTTAATTACTTCTTCATAAACCTTCAAATTTCCAATGAGTTCGTCAAGTGATAGAGTTGTTAGATTCTTTGATTCTTCAATCGCCGTGACTTTTGCGCGCCATTTAGGATGTAATGCCTTAAGAAATTTTCTAACACAATTCTTGCTAGAAAAACCTTTATCAAGTGCTTTTAGACTAGTAATAATAGTGTTAAATTTAGCAAAGGCATTATCTATTGATTCCTCTTCCAGAATCATGAATTGTTCATATTGTTGAACAAGAAGATCTATTTTGTTTGCTTTGACTTGATTATTACCTTGATGAGTGATTAACAAAGTATCCCAAATTTCTTTTGCGGTTTGACACATAAAAATTCTTTCATATTCTTTACGTGGTAAAGCATTATAAATTACCATTTTAGCTTCATTATTTTTAGCAAGTTTCTTTTTAAGATCATCGTTTTGTTTATGAAAAGGTACAATTTCATCCTTTTTAGTTTCGAGATTATTTTGAATAGGAGAAAAATCACCATCGGTAATAACATGCCAAAGATCTAGATCTTTTGACTTCACATAAGTTTTGAATCTATTTTTCCAATAAATAAATCCATCACTTTCAAATAGTGGTGGTCTTTGCATAGATTGCCCTTCTAAATATTTTTTTGATTCCATAGATCGATTCAAGTTTTAAAATACAATTTATTTTAAAAATCTTGTTTGACGTGGCTCTGATACCAATTGTGGAAAACTAGAAGGGGGGTTGAATAGTTTACCGCTTTTTAATTTAATGTTTATGTTTGTTTATAAAAACTTAGATTCGACTTTTTGTGAATTCAATACTTGCACAATATGAATAATATAAATAAGTAAGAACAAATAAAGAAATAAGAGATAAGAGTTAGAAAGATCAAACCACAACACAAGGATTTATAGTGGTTCGGTTACGAAGCACCTCTTCGCCCTACTCCACTCCTCGAGCACCTAACTCGAGAGTTTTCTTCACTATGTCAACAAACTCCCTTATGGCGGAGAAAACCGTACACAACTTTTGCTTATATCAATTTCCGACACTAAGCTAGATGTCGAGTTCTAATCTTAGCTAGAACCAATCTATCACGACTTCACAACTTCTTCACTACTTTCACGACTTCACAACACAACTTCACAACTACACAACTTCTTCACGCCTTAGTATTCTTCACCACACTACTTCACTACTTCACTTCTACTTTCACACCTAACTATCACAACTAGGATGAATCACTAAGATTCAACTATACTTACAACAATCACCAAGATCTATCTACTACACAACTTTACAAGATTTACAAATAATTTACAAGTTATGATATGGATGCAACAAGATTGCAATACACACTTGAGGTGTAATACTTCTTCACTTGATGATGGAAGTATTCTTCTCTTGCACTTGAGGAATTGAGCTTGGATCACTTGGAAACAAAGCTTTATGATTAAATGATCAAAGGATTTTAATGAGATGTGTGGGTTGTTTTTTATCAGAAAGAATGAGTGCAAAAGGTGAGAAAATAGTGGGGAAAAGTCCAGTATTTATAGGACATTCTGGAGGAGCGTCTACCTATGGGCGGTCCCCTTAAATAGGTGGGCGGTCCCCTTAAAGATAAGGGGGTCGCCCGTGTATTTAAGGGGGCCGCCCTAGACTGGGCGCTCCCCAGTTTGTCCTTTTGTGTAGGGGGAATTTTCTGGAACTTTCTAGCCGTTTTAGGTCCGAAAATTTGAATTTCAAAATGTTTATTTTGAATAAACATTGCTTTTTTAATTATAACATGTTTTGTAATGTTTATAAAAATGTTTACAAAAAAGTTTTTATAAAAGTGAGAGTGTTGAATAAAAATTTTCCTTTGATCAAAATGCATTAAGCAATTATTTAATTCATACCATTAAGTGAGAATGTTCGAAGTGAAAAATTACTACTAATTACTTGTTACGTTAAATTTTACATTGCACGTTTTAAATTTTGTGATATCAAAACGTAAAGATGTGAAATATAATAATGGTTTTGAATGGGTTTATTAACCATTCTTAATCTTTTCCGCGATAAAAATATAAAATCCTTAAATTTTGGAAACACGATGAATCGTTAATTTTAAAGGAAACACTAATTATACCATTAGATGTATAGAAACTAAGGTGATCCGTTTTTTAAAAAAATAAATAACTTAATTAAGTAAAGTTTTAATTAAAATTTATGATACAAGATGTATGCATGCTTTCTCGTAAATATTTCCACGTCAATATATACCCTATTAAATAAGTATTGCCATCACAATTTTGTAAGAACACTTTGCAGATGCTTTTTACTATGCGTGAGACGTATGTAGATCGTAATCCCAAGGTGATTATATACTTTTTCATAAGACGACAGTGTTACATAATCACAGTTCTTTATTGGACGACTTAATCAGTTTAGTGGTGAGACCCTAAATTTGAGGCATATATGGGATGAAACATGCTTACTAATATATTATTGTAATAAAGTAAGTCCTATAAGGTTTCTAGAATTTTTCACCGATGGCAAATATTTACGTTAAATTACCTTTTGAATACACCATCACTATAGATCAACTGTGTGGGGTGGTATGCCAAGTAGTGTCCTATCCTTTAGAAAAATATTGTTATTTAATTAAACATGGGTAGTTAATTTTGTTCAAGGAGTATTATTGAAAATACTAAATACTTGAACTTTTATGTTTTGTAGATGGCACTACCTATTCAAAACATAAACCATTCGGCTTTCAGGTCGATGTTTGAAAGAGAAAAACTTTCTGGAAATAATTTCAATGACTGGTTTCGTTAACTTAAGTTAGTCTTGAGAGTTGAAAATAAAATGTTTATCATTGAACAACCTATCCCCCCTGCTCCTGCAGCTGATTCCGCAGCAAATGTGCTGACGGATTAGAATGCTGTATATGATGCTTACAATGAGGTGGCTTGTCTTATGCTTGGTAGTATGACTCCTGAGCTTCTGTAACAACCCGAGCTTCAGGTCAACGTTTAATCCGAGATATGATAGTTATTTATACTTAATTAATTTGTAGTCGTTAGGCTATATACGGATTGGGTGAAGATTTATAAAAAATTTCTATTGTAAGGGTAATTCAAGCCGTGATTGAGTTTCTATTTGTTTTTAGTATCTGAAAAAGTCAGAAAAATTTATGTTGTCGCTCTGAGAGCGTGATTATCTTATTTTTGTATTTTACGGCGTTTCCTTGAGTTTTTGTAAAAACCGTGTTTAAAGGTCGTGTTTTATGTGATTTAACGTTTTATTAAACGTTTTAAAGTAAATTTAGTGGGACGGATTTAAAATATTTGCTAACGTGCTGTGACCCGAGTCTTTGGCCGATTTTATTAATAAAAGAAACACATTGTACTAACTTTGAAGGACTTGTAAGAAAGAGGGACCAAAAGTGCCAAAGTGTCAAAGTTGTCTTCTATAAATAGCACACAACACACACACTTATAACTTTTTAATCAAAATTCACTCTCTTCCTCCCTCTTCTCCACTCCACGACCGGCCAAAGAGAAACACCACCACCACCGTCAAATTTCCGACATGCATTACAATCTATTTACATATTATTAATCCTTGTATCGAGGCCTACAAATTCCACTATTAAAATCCTACATGCATTAAGATTTAAAGAAGTTAGATTTTTTGGTTTGTTCGTGAACAATTCGTGTATAAAGGGGTGTTTATAATTGCTAGATTAGTGTTTTGAGCAATTGGTTTAGTTGAAAAAGGTTTTGTTTGGGTTTCGTCCGATTTCAAAGAGCAAGGGGGAACCATACTTGGTTTTTGTTATAGCATTGTGAGCTTCTATTTATGTTTATGTATTGTCAAAATTATTTATATTGCGTGTATTATGGTTATTGCTATAAGATTCAAGTGCGGAAATTATTGAAAGAATATCTAGTTATTGACTAAAGTTTGATGGTTTTGGTATGCTTAAATAGGATAGTTAAGCATGTTTTGATAGTCCGATTATGTCAAAAATATCATTTTAATAGGTTTTGTGTTGACCAAGTTTGACTGACTCGTAGCGAGTCGAGAAATTTTTAAAAGTTATTTTTGATAATGAAAAATGATAGTGTTCGCCTTTAGCTACGTTTCGCTAGGTGGATCGTCACGTAACTCTTAATAATGAACGTTTTACGACCGAGTCAAGTTTGGTTATTTTTGGTGTAAAAGTCAACTATGAAGTTTGACTTTTAAAAGTCAAACTTGCGTAAACTTTTTAATATGGTTTGTAATGAGCAATGGGTTCGTAATGTTAGTTAAATGATGATGAAATATGAAGTTCGGATTATATTATCCTTACTTTCGATAACTTTCTAAAAATAGAAACTTTGTAGAAAAGTGTTGTGATATTGTTAGTGCGTCAAAGAGAATTGTTTTGCATCGCACTTGGAGATTGTAGTATATGATTTTATATGCGTAATAATGATATATATAGGTGCAAGTATGCATCATATGAGTTATTATACTTTTAGTCACGTACCGCTATATATGTATTATATAGGTCGCGGTTGAGACATGAAGTAATTTACGCTTGTTGATTTGATTGAATTGGAATCTTTGCTTAAGGTGAGTTCATAGCCTCGCATTTAAATCTTTTGATTGTTTTTAAACCTACGATGGGGATACATGTTTGTTTTATAAAATCGAACACATATGATTTTATGGTATGTTGGACCCGATTATGAGATTGTTTTCGCATAAGTAGCTATTGTCGAAGTCCCTTATTTCATGAACCGTTAATCGCCTTATGAGGTGAACGCTAATGCATTAAATAGATCTATTAGGTTTGACAACCCTGTCCGGGGTATGAATCCTTGTGAACACCCTGTCAAACGGACATTTTGTATTTAGAAGTAGTAGGTATATGACAATAATACCTTATTTTGGGGCAAATTGACATATGAAATGACATATGTATTGTTAACGTTCGGTGTCATGAGCTTAATGCGTGAAAGAAAAGAGATTGTTATACATTGTATTCGTTGTGATGTTTTCCCGAGAACTAATTATGTGTTCAAAGATTATTTCTTATGGATTATTTTAAACTCTATGAATTTCACTCAACATTGTTGTTAACGTTTTAAACATGTTTTATCCCAGGTAACCAAGGATGAAGGCAACGATGGCGTGGAGGTGTCATACGTGTGATGGATTTGGTGAAAGACTACTCTTGTGTTCCTTGTCTTTCAAAAACAATGTCTTAAGTTGTTTTAAAACAATGTCTTTAATTTGAAACAATAGTTTTTCAAATTTTGTAATGGTTGCGGTTGCGATTATGTGGGGACCTGAACGCGTTTATCTCTGATTAATAATGGAACACATGTTTGTAAGACGTCTTATTTGGGTCGTTTTCTATTATCTTGGTGTTTTGTGCTATTTAGTAACACCCAATTGCTTCTACTGCCGCTATTCCTTGATAGAATGGTGATAGTTTACTACCTGGCTTCATGAGACGGGATATTGACTCACTTTTTGGTCGAATGGTCAGTTTTTCAAGACGATTCTGTAGACGCGAGACGGCGCATGCATTGGTCGAGAAGAAAGGAAAAGCAAAAGATAAGTTTTATGCTAAGTTGATCTTGGATTTGGGTAATGAAGTGCGTTCTAGTGTGAAGCAAGGAACGGCTACAATGGAAAAGCTAGTTGAGAAGCTTGGTAATACTGAAGATAGGGTTGAATGTAAGAAATTGAAGAAGGAACTTGAAGAAGCATGGTTGAGCAACACATTCCTTCGTATGTAGAATGAACGAGTCGAGAGAGATCTCTATTGGACTAGAGTTCGAACTCATGAGTTCTATCAAGAGATGATTCATAGGGGATTTATGTTTGAAGAAAGACCGAATGAAGCTATCAATGTTTCGATTAAAGATGAGAAGAGTCCTTTGTTTGAGCCACGAGGATCTCCTCATGATTCGTAGTACTTTAGTTTCAATTGTAGTTTCTTTTGTTGTGTAATCACTAAATTGTAGTTAGTAGATTTAGTGCTATTGGTTGTAACGATTTGTATCATTTCATGAAACAGTGCAACTATGTATTAATTCTCTTATGATGAAAAATGAATGAATATCTTTTAATTACTACTTGATGTTGTGTGACTGTTGTTGTGATTGATTTGTCATTGTATCATGTTATGAGAATATCATGTTATGAATGCTTATCAGGTTGTTTTTTATGTGATGTGACAGAATCATGCCTCTAAAGTCTGCACCTATGACTCAAGCTGCTATTCGTCGAATGATTAAGGAAAGTGTTGATGCCGCTATTGCTGCTGAGCGGGCAAGGGAAGCAAATGTCAGGAACGATGCTAGTGGATCTGGGCCAGTTAGAGGTCGAGACACTACACATGCTGTTCGTGAGTGCACTTTTGCTGGGTTAATGAAGTGCAATCCTTCTGTCTTTCATGGTGTTGAAGGAGCTGTCGAATTGTGAAGATGGTTTGAGAAAAATGAGAGTGTTTTCGAGATTAGTGAATGTGCAGAGGGCAAGAAGGTAAAGTTTGCTGCTGCTACATTGGAAGGACCAGCTTTGACTTGGTGGAAAACTAAGGTTGCAACTATGGGTTTGAAGACTGTGAACCAAATCGCCTTGGACTGAGAGGAAGCAAATGTGACTGTGAGTTTGTCGTTTGAGAGATACAACGTATGGAGCATGAGTTGTGAACTTGAAGTTTATGGAGTATGACATTGTTGCTTTTTATATCAGAGGTTCAATGAGATTGCATTGATGTGTCGAGAATGGTAGAGCCAGTAAGGATAAGGTGATGCTATATTCTAGTTTAACGGGTACATCAAGGGTGAAGTAAACATTGTCTAAAGCCGGCTGATTTAAAGAAGCAGTACGTATGGTTCATAAGATATGGAGCCAGAAGTCGCAAGCTAGAAATGAAAGAATTTTGGAAGGTAAGATGCGAAAGTAGGAAAACCTTCAAGGTAGAAATAGTAGTGGTAAGGGCAATCAAAAGCAAGGAAATGCGCGAGCCATGGTTACCGCTCCTACTGATGGAAAGCTTCCTTTGTACGAACGTTGTTTTACTCGCCATGTTGGTTACTGTACGATCAAATGTCACAAGTGTGGAAAGGTTGGACATAAGGCAATGTATTGTAGGGAGAAGAGTGTTGCTACGGGTGCTAACGCTCAGCCTATTTTGGACTTGTTATGATTGTGGTGAGCAAGGTCATACTAGGAACTGATGTCCAAAGAAGGTAAAGCAAGAAGAAGTTAGAGAAGTTCGTGGTCGAGCTTATGCTATTAAAGGACGTGAGGCCGAAGGTTTGAATGCGGATACTGGTAGGTTTTTGCTAATAACGATTTGCTTCTGTTTTATTTGATTCTGTTCGATTAGAAGTTTTGTCAACACTAGATTTAGTTCATTTCTCGATATCAAACCGATTAAAATAGAGGATAGTTATGAAGTAGAGTTAGTTGACGGAAGGATAGTTAGTACGAACACTGTTTTGAAAGGTTGCACTTTGAGTTTAGTGAACCATATTTTTGAAATCGATCTTATACCGATTGAGCTTGGTACATTTGACGTCATCATCGGTATGGATTGGCTTGTCAAGCACGATGCCGTTATCGTTTGTGGCGAGAAAGTTGTTCGTATACCGTATGGGAATAAAACGTTGATAGTTGAAGGTGACAAAGGTGGATCTCGATTGAAGATTATTTCGTGTATCAAGGCCCGTAAGTACGTCGAGTAAGGTTGTCATTTGTTTTTGACACACGTTACCAAGAAGAAGTCAAAGGAGAAACTAATGGAAGACGTGCCTGTAATTCTTGACTTTCTTGAGGTGTTTCCTGAGGAGCTGCCAGGACTACCACCACTGAGGCAAGTAGAGTTTCGAATTGATCTAGTACCGGGGGTCGCACCTGTTGCGCGTGCACCGTATAGGTTAGCACCGTTTGAGATAAAAGAGTTGTCGGTATAATTACAAGAGCTGTTGGAGAAAGGATTTATTCGTCCGAGTTCATCACCGTGGGGAGCACCGATGTTGTTTGTGAAAAAGAAAGATGGATCTTTCAAGATGTGTATAGATTGTCGCGAGTTGAACAAGTTGACTGTCAAGAATCGTTATCCTCTTCCGAGAATTGATGATTTATTTGATCAGTTGCAAGGTTTTAGCGTGTATTTTAAGATCAATCTGCGATTAGGATATCACCAGTTACTCATTAAAGAGGAAGACATTCCGATTACTGCATTTAGAACTCGGTATGGTCACTTTGAGTTCCAAGTAATGCCGTTTGGATTGACTAATGCGCCTGCTGTGTTTATGGACTTGATGAACCGAGTATATAAGCCATATCTTGATAAGTTCATCATAGTGTTTATCGATGATATTTTGGTTTATTCCAAGGATGAAGAAGAGCATGGAAAGCATCTAAAGATTATTTTGGAGCTGCTGAAGAAAGAGAGATTGTACGCCAAGTTTTCGAAGTGTGATTTTTAGCTAGATTCAGTACAATTTCTGGGTCATGTGATTGATCGTAGTGGTGTTCATGTTGATCCTGTCAAGATCGAAGCCATTAAGAGTTGGGCTGCACCAACGACGCCGACGGAGGTGAGGCAATTTCTTAGATTGGCTGGGTATTATCAGAGGTTTATTGAAGGATTTTCTTTGATTTCTAAGCCACTGACTAAGTTGACTCAGAAAAATAAGAAATACGAGTGGGGAGAAGAAGAAGAAGAAGCTTTTTAAACATTGAAGCAGAAGTTGTGTAGTGCACCGATCTTAGCGTTGCCCGAGGGAACGAAAGATGTCATGGTTTATTGTGACGCATCTCCTAAAGGTTATGGAGCCGTGTTGATGTAAAGAGAGAAAGTGATAGCGTATGCTTCTAGACAATTAAATGTCCATGAAGAAAATTACACTACTCATGATTTGGAGTTAGGAGCCGTTGTTTTTGCTCTTAGATTATAGAGACATTATTTGTATGGGACAAAGTGTGTGGTTTTCACCGATCACAAGAGCCTACGATATATCCTGAATCAGAAAGAGTTTAACTTGAGACAACGAAGGTGGATCGATTTGGGGGGGGGGGGGGGGGGGGGGGGGGGGGGGGGGGGGGGGGGGGGGGGGGGGGGGGGGGGGGGGGGGGGGGGGGGGGGGGGGGGGGGGGGGGGGGGGGGGGGGGGGGGGGGGGGGGGGGGGGGGGTGTGGGGGGGGAGTGGGGGTGGGGGGGGGGGGGGGGGGGAGGGGGGGGGGGGGGGGGGGGGGGGGGGGGGGGGGGGGGGGGGGGGGGGGGTGGGGGGGGGGGGGGGGGGGGGGGGGGGGGGGGGGGGGGGGGGGGGGGTGGGGTGGGGGGGGGGGGGGGGGGGGGGGGGGGGGGGGGGGGGGGGGGGGGGGGGAGGGGGGGGGGGTGTTGTTTGGAGTATCAGATGTGAAATTCGGTATCATCCTGGAAAAGCAAATGTGGTGGCTGACGCCTTAAGTCGGAAGGGAAGGGATAAGCCATTACGTGTTTGAGCTTTGATGATGATTGTTCATAATGATTTACCGAAGCAGATTCGTGAAGCTCAGGAAGAAGCCATGAAAAGAAAGAATGTAAAAGCAAAACATTTGGGGAGATTGATTAAGCCGATATTTAAATGTCGCCCTGATAGAACACGCTATTTTAGGAATCATGTTTGGTTGCCGCGATGTGGTGGATTGAGAGATTTGGTTATGCATGAGTCGCATAAGTCTAAGTATTCTATCCATCCAGGATCGGATAAGATGTATCAAGATTTGAAGTTGTTTTATTAGTGGCCGAATATGAAATCGAATATTGCCACGTATGTTAGTAAGTGTTCGACATGTGCGAAAGTTAAGGCCGAGCATCAAAAACCGTCTGGGTTACTGCAACAACATGAGATTCCTGTTTAGAAGTGGGAAAGGATTACTATGGATTTTGTGAGCGGACTGCCGAGAACGCCGAGTGGGTATGATACAATCTGGGTTATTGTCGACCGACTAACCAAATCAGCTTATTTCTTGCCAATGAATAAAATGGATAGTATGGAGAAACTCACGCGACTGTACTTGAAGGCAATATTGTGTAGGCATGGTGTACTTGTTTCGATCATTTCGGATAGCCATTTTACGTCAAATTTCTGGAGATCGCTTCAAAAGGCGTTGGGGACAAATTTGGATACGAGTACCGCTTACCACCCTCAAACGGATGGTCAAAGTAAAAGGACAATACAAACGCTAGAAGATATGTTGCGTGCCTGTGTGATTGACTTTGGAAACAGTTGGGATCGCCATTTGCCATTGGTCGAGTTCGCATATAACAATAGTTATCACGTAAGTATTTAAGGATGCTCATATGATGCTTTGTACAGAGAAAGTGTAGATCACCTGTTATGTGAAGTGAGTTGGAGATAGTCAAACTTACCAGTCCAGAGTTGATCCGCGATACGACTGAGAAGATTGTCCAGATTAAGAATCGTTTGTTAACTGCTCGTAGTCGCCAAAAGAGTTATGCATATAGAAGACTTAAGCCGTTAGAATTTTGAAGTTGGTGATATGGTATTGCTCAAGGTATCGCCATGGAAAGGCGTTGTGCGTTTAGTAAAGCGCGGGAAGTTAAGTCCATATTATATTGGTCCATTTAAGATTATAGCTAGAGTGGGTCCTGTACCTTATACGTTGGAGTTGCCTGAAGAGTTGAAAGGAATTCATAGTACTTTTCATGTTTCGAATCTTAAAAAGTGTCTAGCGGAAGGTGATGTTGTAGTTCCGATGGAAGAAATTCAACTTGATGATAAGTTGCACATGATTGAGGAACCAGTAGAGATTGTTGATAAAGAGGTTAAGCGACTTAAGCAGAGTCGGATACCTATAGTTAAAGTTTGTTGGAATTCGCAAAGAGGTCCAGAGTTTACTTGGGAACGTGAGGATCAGATTAAGAAGAAGTACCCTCATCTCTTTACAAGTAAGGACAAAATGGAGAGAGTGGATGAGACGAGCTGAGTACCGGGGCGTCACTCCCTAAAGGTGGGGAGAATGTAACAACCCAAGTTTCAGGTCAACGTTTATCCCTAGCCTAAGATAGTTATTTTTAATTACGTAAAATAATTATAGTCGTTATGCTATATGTGGTTGATTAGAATTTCCATTTATTGGTGAATTTCATTTTTCGTGATTTAGTTTCTATTTATTTTTAGCATTTAAGAAAGTCAGAAAATTTATTTTATTGCTCCGAGAGCGTAAATATGTTAATTTTGTATTTTTCGTCATTTCCTCGAGTTTTTGTAAAAACTGTGTTTAAAGGTCGTGATTTACGAGGTTTGACATTTTAATGAAGGTTTTAAACTATATTTAGTGGGACGGAATAAAATTTTTACGAAATATGGTGACCCATGTTTTATTGGCCAGCTATGCCTAACAAGAATAACCATTTGTATTAAAATTGCAAGGACTTATGAAAGGAGGGGTTAAAGTTGCCAGTTTGTCAAAGTTTCTTTCTATAAATACTAGCACATACACACACATAACTCTTTTACCAAAATTTGTTCATCCTCTCCCTTTCTCCTTCTTGTTGCCGTTCGAACTAGCACCCACACACACAAATCATTGCCAAAAATTTGTTACTTACATGCATTTAAATCCGATTATACCATTTTAATCCTTGTTCAATCCTCTACAAATCCCACTAAGAAAACCTCACATGCAATGAGTATTTAAGAAGTTGGGTTTTTGGTCAATTTCTATTGATTTGGTGTATAAGGAAGTGTTTCTAGTTGATAGATTGTTGTTATATTGAAGTGGTTTGATTTGAAAAGGTTTGGTTTTGGTTTTGGGGGTTCGTCCGTACGGTTTGGTCAAGGGGGAAGCAAAGTCAAGTCTTGTTCTAGCTTTGTGAGTGTTTACTTGTTGGTATTTGATGATTAATTAGATGGTTATTACATGTATGCAATTGTAGCTAGTTGATTCAAGTGCAAAATGGGTTTAAAAGTATTTCAAGTATGAACATATGTTTGATGGTTTTAGTACATGTTTTTAGGCTAGTTAAACATGTTGGAAGGGTTAGATTTTGTTAAAAATGAGTTTCGGTATGACTTTGAGTTGACTTTTGTTGAAAGAATGTGTGATTGGACATTGCGTGTCGAAAATTTTTGAAATCTAAATTAGGCTTTTGAATATAATAAAGGATGTTCTAAGATCCGTTTTGATATAAGGTAGGCCTTGTAACTCCTAAAAACGAAGATTTTACGGCCAAGTCAAGTTTGAGTTATTTTTGGGTAAAAAGTCAACTACGAAGTTTGACTTTTGAAAGTCAAACTTGCGTATACTTTTGAATATAGTTTATAACAAGCAAAGGATTCGTAATGTTAGTTAAACTAAGGTGAAATGATAAGTTTGGGTTATATTATCTTTACTTTCGGCAAGCTTTCTAAAAATGAAACACTTATTCAAAGTTGTGATAATCTATTAAAGTAGTAAAGAGAAATGTTTTGGTAGCACTTAGAGATTCAAGATAGTGTTGTGTTACGTAATAGTGATATATATATATATATATATATATATATATATATATATATAATATTATATATTATTACTAATATATATATATATATAAAAATGTAATATATATATGTATGCAAGTATGCAATATATGATATGTTATACTTTTAGTCACGTGCCGCTATATATGTACTATATAGGTCGCGGTTGAGACGTGAAGTTTATTGCGCTTGTTGATTGATTGATTGATTTGGATCATTTGCTTAAGGTGAGTTCATAGCCTCGCATTAAATTCTTTTAAATATTTTTAAAACCCGCAAAGGGGATACATGTTTGTTTTATAAATCGGAACACTATGTATTTATGTTTGCTGGACCCGATTTATGAGATTGTTTCGAATAGTTGCTATTGTCTAAGATCCCTTATTTCTGAACCGTTAATTGCCTTGTTGTAAGGTAACGCTAATGCATTAAATAGAATCTTATTGGGTTTAGACAACCCTGTCCGGGGTTTGAATCCTTGTTGACCAACCCTGTCAAACGGACATTTTGTTATTAGAAATTAGTAGGTATATGACAATAATACTGTATAGGGCACCTTTTAGCATATGAAATACTATGTTTGTTAAGTTCGTGTCATGAGCTTATTGCGTTAAAAGAATAGAAGTGGCTATACATTGCATTTTGCTGCTTTGTTTTCCCGAGAACAAATAATGGTAAATGGTTTTTACTTATGATTAATTTAAACTCTATGAATTTCACTCAACATTGTTGTTTACTTTTTAAACAAGGTTTTATCCAGGAAACCCCCCCCCCCCCCCCCCCCCCCCCCCCCCCCCCCCCCCCCCCCCCCCCCCCCCCCCCCCCCCCCCCCCCCCCCCCCCCCCCCCCCCCCCCCCCCCCCCCCCCCCCCCCCCCCCCCCCCCCCCCCCCCCCCCCCCCCCCCCCCCCCCCCCCCCCCCCCCCCCCCCCCCCCCCCCCCCCCCCCCCCCCCCCCCCCCCCCCCCCCCCCCCCCCCCCCCCCCCCCCCCCCCCCCCCCCCCCCCCCCCCCCCCCCCCCCCCCCCCCCCCCCCCTAGGTTGAGGCAACGATGACATGGAGGTGTCATGCGTGTGGTGATGGATTTTATGGAAAGACTTCTTGTGTGTTCCGGTCTTTCAAAAACAATATCTTATGTTGTGTTTAAAACAATGTCTTTATTTGAAAACAATATGTTTTTCATGGTTTGTAATAGACGGTGGTTACGATTCTGTGGGACCTAAACGCACTTTTAACTATGAATATTTATGGAACACATGTTTAGTAAACGTCTTATTTGAGTCGTTTTCTATTATCGTGGTGACAGATGCTATTTAGTAACACCAAATTGCTAATTTCTGCTGCGCAATCCGATGCCCCCCGGGGCGGGTGTTACAGATTGGTATCAAGAGCTTCGGTTGTAGAGAACTAGGTTGTTTTCAAAACTTGGATTGTAGTCATTTTAGATATCAAAGTAATGTCAAGAGTCTAAGATTGTAAGGAACTAGGTCGAGTCTTTTGAAAAACCTGAACTATGATGCTTCTACGCGCACGCTGATACTCCTCGTTGCCATTGATTACATGTAAGGTACATTTATTAATTGTTACGTGTAAGTATATTTATGTATGTATTATATGTGTGATTGGTTAAGTATGGATATTTATGCATGTGTTGGATGTATAAAGTATTATGTATTGATGCATTTGTGCATGTGTTGTATGCATAAAATGTCATGTGATTATATGATAACTACCATTATGTATGTTTGAAATATAACTAAGATATATGCGGATCGAGAAGGTCACGAATTGTAAATTTTTATTTGTTGCGCTTTTATGCGAACTGTTATTTTGATAATAGTGTTCCGATAATAATAAGAAGTGATACGCTATTAAGTATGTATTATATGATATTTTCTAGATTATCATGGTGAATGTGATTCCTCCTTACAAGTTGTGATTGGATTATATATTAGGATAACAAACACGATGATGTTCCTATTGTTCTCGAGCCTATCATAGAAGATGAAGACGAGGACCCGAAAGAAGACGAGTTTGAGGAAGAAGAAGATCATCAAGAAGAAGAAGATGATATGGAAGTCGACATTAAGGAAGATGAGAATGAGCCGTAGTTGACATATCCTTATGAAGAGGTGGATCCTCTTAACCCTCTGCCGCCTGCTTCTGAGTCTGAACTTGATGATGAGATTGAGGTTGAGAATCCGATTGAGCATAAGGATGAGACTGTTCCTGTTAATGTCTATGAGGTAGGTAAATCGTCTATTGCCACTATTCCTTAAGAGGATGGTGATAGTTTACTACCTGGCTTCATGAGACGGGATATTGACTCACTTTTTGGTCGAATGGTAAAATTTTCAAGATGATTGTGTGGACGCGAGATGGCACATGCATTGGTCGAGAAGAAAGGAAAAGCAAAAGATAAGTTTTATGGTAAGTTGATCTTGGATTTGGGTAATGAAGTGCGTTCTAGTGTGGAGCAAGGAACGGCTGCAATGGAAAAACTAGTTGAGAAGCTTGGTAATACTGAAGATAGGGTTGAATGTAAGAAATTGAAGAAGGAACTTGAAGAAGAAAGGTTTAGCAACACATTCCTTCGTATGCAGAATGAACGAGTCGAGAGAGATCTCTATTGGACTAGAGTTCGAGCTCATGAGTTCTATCAAGAGATGATTCGTAGAGGATTTGTGTTTGAAGAAAGACCGAATGAAGCTATCAATGTTCCGATTGAAGATGAGAAGAGTCCTTTGTTTGAGCCGCGAGGATCTCCTCATGATTCGTAGTAGTTTAGTTTCAATTGTAGTTTCTTTTGTTGTGTAATCACTAAACTGAGTCCTCAGTTAGTAGATTTAGTGCTATTGGTTGTAACGATTTGTATCATTTCATGAAACAATGCAACTATGTATTAATTCTCTTGTGATGAAAAATGAATGACTATCTTTTGATTACTACTTGATGTTGTGTGACTGTTGTTGTGATTGATTTGTCATTGTATCATGTTATGAGAATATCATGTTATGAATGCTTATCAGATTGTTTTCTGTGTGACGTGACATAATCATGCCTCCAAAGTCTGCACCTATGACTCAAGCTACTATTCGTCGAATGATAATGGAAAGTGTTGATGCCGCTATTGCAGCTAAGCGAGCAAGGAAAGCAAATATCAGGAACAATGCTAGTGGATCTGGGCCAGTTAGAGGTCGAGACACTGCACCTGCTGTTCGTGAGTGCACTTTTGCTGGGTTTATGAAGTGCAATCCTGCTGTCTTTCATGGGGTTGAAGGAGTTGTCGAATTACAAAGATGGTTTGAGAAAACTGAGAGTGTATTTGAGATCAGTGAATGTGCAGAGGGTAAGAAGGTAAAGTTTACTACTGCTACATTGGAAGGACCAATTTTGACATGGTGGAAAACTAAGGTTGCAACTATAGGTTTGGAGACTGTGAACCAAATGCCTTGGACTGAGATGAATCAATTGATGACTGCGGAGTTTTGTCCGATAGAAGAAGTTCAAAGAATGGAGCACGGATTATGGAACTTGAAGGTTAAGGAGTATGGTGTTGTTGCTTATACCCAGAGGTTTAATGAACTGGCTTTGATGTGTCCAAGAATGGTAGAGCCTGAATGAGTGAAGGGTGACGCTTACATTCAGGGATTGATGGATAACATCAAGGGTGAAGTGACATCTTCTAAGCCTGCTGATTTAAACGAAGCTATACGCATGGCTCATAAGTTGATGGAGCAGAAATTGCAAGCTAGAGATGCAAGGATTTTGGAAGGAAAGAAGCGAAAGTGGGAAAACCTTCAAAGTGGAAATAGTAGTGGTAAGGGCAGTCAAAGGGATAACTCTCATCAAACTTTACAGAATAGCCAAAAGCAAGGAAATGAGCGAGCCATGGTTACCGCTCCTACTAATGAAAAGCTTCCTTTGTGTGAACGATGTTTTACTCGTCATGTTGGTCAGTGTACGATTAGGTGCCATAAGTTTGGAAAGGTTGGGCATAAAGCAAGGTATTGTAAGGAGAAGAGTGTTGGCACGGGTGCTAACGCTCAGCCTGTTTGGACTTGTTATGATTATGTTGAGCAAGGTCATATAAGGAACTGATGTCCAAATAGGATTAAGCAAGAAGAAGTTGGAGAAGTTCGTGGTCGAGCTTATGCTATTAAGGATGCTGAGCCGTAAGGTCCGAATGTGGTTACTGGTAAGTTTCTGCTAAATAACCAATATGCTTCTATTTTATTTGATTTGGGTTCTGATAGGAGTTTTATGAACACTAGATTTAGTTCATTGCTTGATATCAAACCGATTAAAATAAAGGATAGTTATGAGGTAGAGTTAGCTGACGGAAAGATAGTTAGTACGAACACTATTTTGAACGGTTGCACTTTGAGTTTGGTGAACCATGTTTTTGATATCGATCTTATGTGGATTAAGCTTGGTACGTTTGACATCATAATCGGTATGGATTGGCTTGTCAAGCATGATGCCGTTATCGTCTATGGCGAGAAAGTTGTTCATATACCGTATGGGAACAAGATGTTGATAGTTGAAGGTGACAAAGTATCTCGATTGAAGGTCATTTCGTGTATCAAGGCCCGTAAGTACATCGAATGAGGTTGTCATTTGTTTTTTGCACACATTATAGAGAGCAAGTCGAAGGAGAAACGGATGGAAGACGTGCCTGTAATTCATGATTTTCCTGAGGTGAGTAGAATTTTAAATTGATCTAGTACCAGGGGCTGCACCTGTTGCACGTGCACCGTATAGATTGGCACCGTCTGAGATGAAAGAGTTGTCGGTACAACTGCAAGAGCTGCTGGAGAAAGGATTTATTCATTCGAGTTCATCACCGTGGGGAGCACCAGTTTTGTTTATGAAAAAGAAGGATGGATCTTTTAGGATGTGTATAGATTATCGCGAGTTGAACAAGTTGACTATCAAGAATCGTTATCCTCTTTCGAGAATTGATGTTTTGTTTGATCAACTGTAAGGTTTGAGCGTATATTCTAAGATCGATCTATAATCAGGATATCACTAGTTACGCATTAAAGAGGAAGACATTCCGAATACTGCATTTAGAAGTCGGTATGGTCACTTTGAGTTCCAAGTAATGCCGTTTGGATTGACTAATGTGCCTGCTGTGTTTATGGACTTGATGAACCGAGTATGCAAGCCATATCTTGATAAGTTCGTCATAGTGTTCATCGATGATATTTTGGTTTATTCCAAAGACGAAAAAGAGCATGGGAAGCATTTGGAGATTGTTTTAGAGTTGCTTAAGAAGGAGAGATTGTACGCCAAGTTTTCAAAGTGTGATTTTTGGCTAGATTCGATACAATTTTTGGGTCATGTGATTCATCATAGTGGTGTTCATGTTGATCCTGCCAAGGTAGAAGCCATTAAGAGTTAGGTTGCACTGACGACGCCAACGAAGGTGAGGCAATTTCTTAGATTGGCTGGGTATTATAGGAGGTTTATTGAAGGTTTTTCTTTGATTTCTAAGTCACTGACTAAGTTGACTCAGAAAAATAAGAAATACGAGTGGGGGAAAGAAGAAGAAGCTTTTTAGACATTAAAGCAGAAGTTGTGTAGTGCACCGATCTTAGCGTTGCCCGAGGGAACGGAATATTTCGTAGTGTATTGTGACGCATCTCTTAAGGGTTATAGAGCCGTGTTGATGCAAAGAGAGAAGGTGATAGCGTATGCTTCTAGACAA
>BQNB010016309.1:0-42448 GCA_026074375.1 Tanacetum coccineum
TTAATGGCCTAGTAGGCTTTGTGTTCAAGTTCAACAAGAAGATGACATGCTTTGCCATAGATTATCCTAAATGGGGTTGTTCCTAAATGTGTTTTAAATGCTATTCGGAATGCCCATAATGCGTCATCCAACTTGTGAGACCATTCTTTCCTGTTGTTTCCAATGGTCTTTTTGAGAATTCATTTGATTGCTCTATTCGTGTTTTCGACCTGCATGTTAGTTTGTGGGTGATATGCGGTGGATAATTGATGGATTACTCCATATATTTTCATTGCTCATTCCATCTGGTAATTGCAAAAGTGGGTACCCCTGTCACTTATCAAGGCCTTTAGTATCCCAAATCTCGTGAACAATTTTTTGAGGAAGTTTACTACGTTTCGAGCATCGCTAGCAGGAAAGGCTTGAGCCTCCACCCATTTGGACACATAGTCAATAGCTACAAGGATATATTTGCTCCCGTTTGATGATGGAAATGGCCCCATGAAGTCTATTCCCTAAATGTCGAATATCTCACAGACTTGGATGTATTTTTGTAGTGTCTCATCCCTTGAAGAAATGTTTTCTGCTCGTTGACATACGTCGTAAGCTCGGACTAATTTTCACGCATCATAAAAGATGTTAGGCCAGTAGAATCCAGCTTTGAAGACTTTTCTAGCAGTTGTGGCAATGCCATGATGTCCTCCTGACGGCCGCTATGGCATTGCTGAAGGATTTAGGCTGCCTCATTTTCAGCGACACACCTTCATATGATTTGGTCCGCGCATTGCTTGAATAAAAATGGCTCATCCCAGAAATAATGCCTTAGATCGTTGAAGAACTTTTGATTCTTTTGGCGGGTAGAACGGAAAGGTAGTATACGACTGGACAGGTAATTGGTGTAGTCGGCATACCAAGGTTCATTATTCTTGTCCGAGATAGTCATTAGTTGTTCTTCAGGGAATAAGTCTCTACTCTCTGCTTTGGTCAGCTTCCCTAGGTCAGGGTTCTCCAGGCCAGGAGAGGTGATCGACTACAAGGTTTTTGGCGCCTTTTTTTATCACAAATCTCGATATCAAATTCTTAAAGCAGTAAGATCCATCTTATCAGTCGAGGCTTTGCATCTTGCTTTGTGAAGATGTACCATAAGGCAGAGTGATCTGTGAAGATGATGGTTTTGGATAGGACCAAATATTGATGAAACTTGTTGAATGCGAAAACAACAGCCAAAAGCTCCTTTTTGGTTGCTGTGTAGTTTTCTTATGCTTCGTTTATCTTCTTGTTGGCGTAGTATATGGGCTGAAAGTGTTTGTCTTTCCTTTGCCCGAGTACTGCTCCAATAGCGTAGTCACTTATGTCGCACATGATCTCAAACGACAATGACCAATCTGGTTTTACCATGATGGGGGCTCGTGTTAGTTCATGTTTTAACTTATCGAAGGCTTGGATGCATTCTTCGGAGAAATTGAAGGATGCATCTTTTATGAGGAGTTAGGTCATTGGCCGCGCGACTTGTGAATTTTTTTATGAACCTTCTGTAGAATCATGTGTGTCCTAAAAAGCTCCGGATGGCTTTTATGTTTGTGGGATATGGTAGTTTGGAGATTGATTCGATTTTTGCTTTGTCTACTTCGATTCCTGATCCAGAAACTTTATGACCAAGGACTATTCCTACCTTTACCATGAAGTGACAATTTTCTTAGTTCAATACAAGGTTGGTCTCCTCACACATCTTCAGCATTTTCTCTAGGTTTTGGAGGCAATGGTCGAAGGAACTACTAAAGATGGAGAAATCATCCATAAATACTTCCATGCTATCCTCAAATATCATGGAATATGGCCATCATGCAGCGTTGAAAGGTTGCCGGAGCATTGCACAGTCCAAATGGCATTCGTTTATATGCGAAGGTGCCATATGGGCAAGTGAACGTAGTCTTTTCTTGGTCTTCTAGGGCGATGAGGATCTGGAAATACCTTGAGAATCCATCCAGAAAACAATAGTACTCATGCCCAGCTAACCGTTCAAGTATCTGGTCGATGAATAGAAGGGGAAAGTGATCTTTCCAGGTTGCGTTGTTTAGTTTATGGTAGTCGATGCAAACACGCCACCCTGTGATCGTTCTTTAAGGATTTAGCTCATTTTCTCATTCTTGACTACGGTCATCCCTCCTTTCTTTAGGATGACCTGAACAGGACTAACCCAAGGACTATTGGAAATCAGGTAGATCAGTCCAACATCAAGGAGTTTTATGACTTCCTTTATTATTATCTCCTTAATGTTTGGGTTCACTCGTCTTTGGGGCTGGACACTTGGCTTGAATTCGTCTTCCATGAGGATTATGTGAGTACAGAATGAAGAGTCGATCCCTTTTATGTCCGCGATACTCTAGGCGATGGCTCCTTTGTGGTTCCTTATAACCTCGAGACGGCTGGCCTTTACGGTGGCAAATAGCGCGGAAGAGATAACTACTGGGAGTTGGTTGTACTCTTGTAGGAAAGCATATTCGAGGTGTTCGGACAGCTCCTTCAGCTCCAGTTTGGGTGGTTCGATGCTTGAGGGTTTTAATCGATTTTTTGGGGCTTTCCATTCGAGTGGCTCGACTGGTTCCGCCCTAGGGTAGAAAGAAACTGCCCATACCTCGTCCAAATATCTTCCTTCTTCAGCTTCCATCCATTCTCCATCGTGGTCGATTGTGTCTACCCATTGTTCTTGGATGAGCTTTACTGTATGATCGGCGCAGTGCAGATAGTCATCGCGGGAGTACCTGGATCTTATAGTTCCCAATGTTGAAGGTGACGATTTCATTCCCGATTCTCAAACTCAGCTTCCCCTTGTAAACTTTGATTACATCTCGAGCGGTGACGAGGAATGGTTGTCCCAAGATGATCAGAACTAATTCGTCTTCGTCTATTTCCAAGACTACAAAATCTACCGGAAAGATAAACTTGTTTATCTTGACTAAAAGGTTCTCATAGACCCCGATGGGATATTTAATTGACCGATTAGCTAGTTGAATACTCATCTTTGTCGGTTTTTAGTTTAGAAATGCCCAATCATTGGAAGAGGGAATATGGAAAAAGGATTATACTTGCTCCTAAATCGGAAAGAGCATTCTTCACTGCTAATGATTTGATAAGACATGGTAGTGTGAAACTTCTTAGGTCTCCTTCTTTTTGAGGTAATCTTCTCTGGATAACGGCTGAACATTCTTCACTAAGTTTGACCAAGAGGTTGCCTTTTTGAGCTTTTCCTTGTGTAAAAGAAGGTCTTTCAAAACCTTGGCTCCTTTCGAAATATGGATCATGGCTTCCAAAAAAGGCAGATTAACATGAATTTGCTTGAAGATAGATAGGAACCGCTCTTCATCGTCATCCTATTTTTGCTTTTTTAATCGGGAGGGGAAGGGCACATTGGATGACTTAAAGGGATGGTAGAGAGCGGGTTATCGGGGGATCTCCTCATTCTGAAAGATGTTTGGTTCTTTACTCTCGGATCCTCCTCTTTCGATTGTCCCTCCAGTGTAGTCAGTGGCTGTTGGTTGCAATGAATCTGGAAAAGGGGGATCACGGGTGTTAGCTCCAGATCTGGTTGTTATAGCGAAAGTTGGCGCTTCCGGTTTAAGGGTCTTGTTTTTCCTGATTATAGTGAGGATCTAGGAAAATTGTTCGTGTATTTCCTTATGGTGCTGGTCAAGTATTTCCCCTATGCCTTTTGTGTGGAATTTCTTTTTGAGCCTGAAACTGGCAAGCTCGTCCTTAAACTTACTTCTAACGCCCCACTTAGGGCCACCTTCTCCTTCTCCTTTCTTTTGCTTGTTTCTCCATGGCGGGATGTCACCATTTTGATAGAATCTTAGGAGAGAGGGTTCGTCATAGATGTATCCCCCGGATAAGCATACTTGTTCAGTTGGGTTGTTTTGGTCGCATTCATTGGCCTCGTGGGCTCCCCCACAGAGATCGCAGATTAGGTAAGGGTTCTTTAGTCCTATTTTGCGTGTTGGCATTTCTAGGTAAGAGGTTTGTTTACATGCCCTTTTTAGACGTCCTTCGAATGTGGGTTGTATTACCCCTGTGATTGAAGAAATGTTCATAGATAGCGATAGGTTGTCCCATAGATCGTATTGATACGGGATGTATTCTTCTATTCGGTTCCAATCTTCTTCTTCAGTGAGAGAACTGAAACAAAAGTGAGCGAACTGGTCTAGTTTCCCACGGTCTTCCTGAGATATGTTATCGTGAAAGATCTATACTAAAATCCATTTTTGTATTCCATGGTGAGGGACATATTTGATCAAGTCTTGGAAACGGATCCAGGCACTCTTGATGGGTTCGTTAGTCCCTTGTTTGAATCGAAGGATCATATCTCAGAGAAATGAGGTACGACCTACTGGAAAGAAGTAATCAAGGAACCGTGTCACAAGTTGATCCTATGTTGTGATTTGGGAAGGAGGTGTTCTGTCAATCATTTCTTTTGCTTTTCCTTTGAGGGAGAAGTGAAAGAAACGTAGCCTAGACGTGTCCCTAGAGGCCCCGTCAGCTTGTATGTTATCCAGGATACTCAAGTAGTGCTTGATATGCTGGAGAGGGTTTTCGCTTTTTAAACCTTGGAACGTGCATGTTCCTTGGATTAGAAAGATGTCGCGCGAGTTGACAATTCTTCCTGTTTGTTCGGCGGGGAGGATGATTGGATTTTGAAAACCGACCAAGTTGGGGAGAGAATGTTCCCGTAGGGCTTTTAGAGGGGTCATTGGCTTGGTTTCATTGTCATTGGAAAAGGATACTTCATCATCGAAGAGGTTTCTTTTGGCTGTGGCTAGAGATTCATTTTGATGCTGGCCCAAGGCAACTCTCCTAAGCCTTCGGAATTCTCTATCAGGTTCATTGAGTGATTAAAAAACGAATAAAACAAAGAAAAGATAGACTACAAGAATGCTAATATAAAATCTCACTTGAAAGGATTCAAGCGAGTAGACCTAAGCTAAACAATGGTCGAAACCTAACTATTCCCCGGCATCGGCGCCAAAAACTTGATGCGGTCATCGTAGGACTTCAACAAGAAGTTTTATAACTCCCTAGGCAGAGCACCTAACCGTTTTAGTGTAGTAAGGCAAGACTTGGGGGTTGTTATCGTTCTCTAGGAGAATAAGTTGGGAAGGTTCGAACAAGATCTAACAAAGGTCTACGGGGTTGAGGGAAGATTCTTTTTGTATTTTTATTTTATAGAAAGCATGTAAAATCATGGTTTGAGAGGTTGGTTTGTTTTATCTAATTAAACTAATAATAATAAAATAAATCTAAGCTACTTTGGTGATAACTTATGTGATAAACGAACGTATTTACTTAATCATGCACTACTCCTCAGATTGCTTCTCCTAATCATGTTGCTTTGTCACACTTGTGATGATCTGTGTAAGTATTTCCTAAGTCATGAACGAATTACACGAACCCGCCGTCTATTTAATATTCCATTAAGACAACGCACAAGTAAGGTAGTATGAAGACTATTACAAGGCCCCTAAGAGTATATTAAATGCAATTGAAATATCTTAAGAGGGATCAACCATATTAGGGGTAAGGTAGTATGAATACTGTTACCGATGGTATCCCTTCTACACACTCGCGTTTCCCTAGACGTCTATGCCAATTTAATATCTTATGGCTAGTTTTCTAAAGCCTAACGCGCACATCCATCACAAGAAGCAACATTAAAAGGATCTACAATCTAAGTTTCATGCAATCATAAGTAAATACTTATAGATCTAGCCTTGCATGGAAAATAAAGGAGAAGAACAAGAATCTATCACAAAACACATAGACATATTAAGTGATAAAGGATAAATGAACTTCACTTGATTAAATCATGCAGTTGAGGCTGTTACAAAAGGGTTTTGACACCCAAAAAACGAGCCTAAAGGCTGCCCAAGTCGTCTTCTAAAACTAGGGTTCGTCTCCCAAAAGTTACACACTAAAACCCTAAAAACGGATTTGTATATATAAGAAAACAAGCGCGACGGCGTCGCTTTATATTCCTGACGTCGTCGCCTCATAGAATCTTCTAGGGTTTCTTTAAGTCGGCTACGTTCTGACGCCGTTTAGAATTCCATGACGTCGTCGCTTGATGACTTTGACGCCATCGCTTGTAGTTGGCGACGCCGTCTCTACGCACTGTATGCTTTTCTTTAAGATAGTTGGTGTAGAGTCGTAGTCTTGTCTGTTTCTTCTCCAATTGAGCCCAAGTCACGTGTATTTCCTCCAAATGCCATCCAATGGCTAAAAACACAAAAGCGAACGATTAAGCACATAATTTGGGCATATTTACATGATTTAGGGGGTTAAATAACCCAAAAAAGTATATAAAATGACACCTCATCAGGTCCAAATAATTTTAAATCATCCTTTTGCAAGCAAGTCCTATGGCATTCTAGGAAAATTAGGACCTTTGTAGTTTTTGTTTATGTATGATGTATTATTATGCTTCAAGCATAGTATTTAAATTTGATGTATGCATGTTATATGATTGTGTTTTATACACAACCCTTATGTTTCATGAATGGACTTGAGTCATATGTTTTTAAGTATGCATTTGCTTGATTTTATATAGCTAATTATCTTGAGTTGGTTGGATAATTCCTATATTTATATAGTTAAGATTAGTTGATATATATTTATGATGGTTGGTTTACACAAATATCTTGTTACTTGTCAAATACTATCAACATGCTTAAATATTTTTCATGACTATTGCTATGTGTTAGAAATATATATATTTCTCTTGTCACTCTAACTTGGTTTTGTAGCAAAGTCACCATAGCTCGATTCCTTGGTGTCCTCAAACGAGGGGGAGCACACATCAAGGGGGAGCGTTTATTCCGTCGGACTTACGTTAATTCATTAACGAAGCCTTTTTGATTCTACAAAAGAGGGAGAAATGAAATAAAACTCACTAAATACTTGTTTAAAAAATAATTTTACATTTAATGAGTTTAGATTTTGTAATCATCAAAAAGGGGAGTACATTTTTGCCCTGCTGAAGACTCAAATGACGTTGACTTGTTAAGCAATCATTTAATCACATGTAAATAACCCATTTTGTATAATTATTGGCAAAAATTGTTACTTAATCGTTTGTATTTAAGAATTGCAGTAATTATGGAGTACTTTGTGAAGATTAGCAAAAAGGCACGCATTCTGGAGCTTAAACGAAGACATTTGAAGATTACTGTTCTGACATCCAATACGCCGTATCCATCAAGGAAGATACGGCGTATCTGTGCCTGCACTTCACCAAAGACCACAAAGGATCAAGGATCAATACGCCGTATCCAGAGAAGACATATACGTCGTATTCAAGTTATGGAAATAAAATATTCTGGAAGATATCAAACGTGGTTCCTACTCTAAAAAACTCCCAATACGTCGTATTGAAGACTTTTGATACGCCGTATTGACCCAATTTTAGACCTTATAAATAGAAAACCTAAAAAAGGGTTTTCAGGGTGCTTTATTGTATTTTCGATACCTAAACCATAAAATTCGATTTTCAGAAGAGAAGAAGAGCAAAAGAGGTCTTGCAACGTAATTAATTCCATAGGAAACAACTTGTATTCTCCTATACTCTTGTAATCGTTCAGTTTTTGGTATCATTCGTTAACTCGGTTAGTTCACCTTTGCTAAATTATTACTTTTGTATTGATTATGACGTTTGAAGGCTAATACCTTCGGGTATTAGCCATTATTATGAAAGATCTGAATGTTTGGTTTGTTTATCTCGATTGCTTAATTTATCGTTGATTGCTTGTTTATGTTTATCAGTTTATACTTGTTTACGTTCTTTTGTATGTGACCTATCATTCAACTGGATCTAGTGATATGGACCAAGTAATCTAGATGTCGGGATGGCTCTCCATATAGTGATTTATACATCTAGACCAATAGGATCACGAATAATAACCTATCTTTGCCCTTAGATTGTGAGCTTAGTTGGACCGGCAGGTGAGCCTTGGGATCAACGAGTACGTTCTTAATTAATTGGTAAAGACTTGGTTAGTGGACTACTAGTGTATGAATTGCCTTTAAGCAGTAAGTGGGTAAAGTCTTTATGAGCTAGAGTTTAACAAGATCACCATTGCTTTAATCCCTAAGATTATAATCATCAAATAAGGATGCTTTATGCGAATACGTTTAATTGTGACAGAAGTCTTCGTATCTAGGTCTTAGAAAGAAGTACCGCCTAAGTCTTAAGAATGATATGCCGCCTCGAGATAAGTAATCATTGCACTAAATAAACGAACCAACATTCTAATTGGATTAATAATGGTTAATATATTTTTCTTATATTTGGCTAGACCGCTCTTTTATCTTCTGTCAATTTGCTTGCGTGTGTTTTAGTGTCTTAAGTTGATTTTAGTCACCACAAAACCCGTGTGATGACATCAAATAGCGTCTATTTTATATCATCATTTATCCCATGTTACTAACCTATTTTGTATAGTTATTGCAAAGAATTGTTACTTAATCGTTTATATTTGAGAATTGCAGTAATTATGGAGTACTTGGTGAATATTAGCAAAAGGCGCGCATTCTGGAGCTTAAATGAAGATATTTTGAAGATTACTATTCTGAAGACCAATACGCCGTATCCATCAAGGAAGATACGGCGTATCCGTGCCTGCACTCACCAAAGACCACAAAGGCATGAAGCTCAATACGCCGTATCCAGAGAGACTCAATACGCCGTATTCAAGATATAGTATGTGAATATTCTGGAAGATATCAAACGTGGTCCCTACTCCAAGAAACCCTAATACGCCGTATCTAATCCCTTGGATACGCCGTATCGAACCGACTTCCATACCCTATAAATACAAAACTCAAAAACGAGTTTTAAGTGTGCTAAATCATATTCTTGATACCTAAACCATAAAAGTTGATTTTTAGAGGAGAAAAAGAGTAGAAGAGGTCAAGCAACGTTATCAATTCCATAGGAGACAATGTGTAATTCCATATACTTTAGTAATCGTTCAGTTTTTGGTATCATTCGTTAACTCGGTTAGTTTACCTTGGCTAAATAATTGCTTTTGTATTTATTATGACATTTGAAGGCTAATACCTTCGGGTATTAGTCATTATTATGAAGATTTGAATGTTTTGTATTGTTTATCTCGATTTCTTGATTTATCGTTGTATGCTTGTTTATGTTTATCAATTTATACTTGTTTACGTGCTTTCGTATGCGACCTATCATTCAACTGGATCTAGTGATACAGACCAAGTAATCTAGAGTCCGGGATAGCTCTCCATATAGTGATTTATACATCTAGAATCATAGGATCACAAGTATTGTCCTTCTAAATCTTTGTCTAAGATACGCTTCGGGCTTAACTAGTTAATTGGATATTGCCAATGGTTTATTGAACGTGTTGACTAGAAGGTGAACCTAGATAATTCAACAAATAACGTACTGATTCCATTGGATACTTGGACAAGTGGACTACTAGTGTATAAATTGCCATTAAGCAGTAAGTGGGTAAAGTCTCTATGAGCTAGGGTTTAACAAGATCACCATTGCTTTAATCTCTAAGATAGATTATAATCAGCAAATAAGGATGCTTTATGTGGATGCTTTAGTTGTGACAGAATTAATGTGTCTAGGTCTTAGGAAGAAGTCCCGCCTAAGTCTTAAGAATGATATGCCACCTCGAGAGAAGAAACATGCACTAAAAAAGTAAACCAATGATTACAAAACCGTATTAATAATGGTTAATACAGTTTTCTTATATAAGGCTCAACCGCTCTTTTATCTTCTGTTAATTACCTTGTGTGGGTTAAAGTGTCTTGAATTGATTGTAGTCACCGACCAACCTGTGCTAGTCTCTCAGGCTGAAACCCCCCTTTTACGTGTTAGAATTAGGATTAGAACTAACATAGGTTTAGCATAGGTTTGATTTAGATTAGATTTAACATAGATTAGATAACCAAAACATAAATAAATTGAGAGATTTGACCTCACATCAAGTGTTTGACACCCTACTTACCACGAATCTACCACCAGGACCGGTTACACAATGTGCCCGTTAAAGTTTGTTTTGGTTAAGTCGGCAAAATATAAATGTAAAAACTTAAAAACATCTTTTTTTTTTTTTTTTGTTTATTTTTTTTTTTTTTTAAATTTTTTTTTTGTAAAAATATAACACCACACAACGACACAATCAAGTTTTCGGGCGCCGCTACCAGGGAAGTGAAAATTATCTTATTTTTTATTTTATGTTTTGGTTTTTAGATAGATCAACCCTTAGATAGTGTTTAACTAATTAGTGTAAATCTTCTATATTCCCTGTAAATTTTGTATATTTGTCTTTATTTGTTTGCTTGTATATATTTTATTGCTGGCGTATTTAATTGTTTTTTTTCTTAATACTTATTCTGTCGATAACTAAATACGGCGTATCCACTCCATTAGGATACGACGTATCCAACCTGCCTGTCCAATACAGCGTATCGATTCAACGATTAGATACGCTATTACAATTTAATTATGTTTATAAAACTATATATTTATTTAAAAAACGTATCCACTTCTATTGGATATGACGTATCGATCATCTAAAACAGAAGCAGAACCTAAGTTTTCCTATCTAATTTCCGTGCTAAAAATTTTTCTATCCTAAAAGAGCTCATCCTACTGATTGTTTATCCCTTGTTTCAGGTAGTGCATGACAAGGAGTTCAGCTAATGAACTATTCACACCTTACAAAGAACCTTAACGTAAATTTTGATCATTTAGGAGACACTTCAAGATACTAAGTCTTGACGAATTGAGATCGCCTAATTTCAATGTACTTTTTGACCAAGAATACTCGGAGGAAGAATTTGCGAAAACAATGGCAGAAACTATGGAGCAGTACATAAGCAAAACCCGAGCTGACTATGGCATCGGGCATATAGGATACTTAGTGTCTAGGCCAAAATTAAAGACTAAGATAACTTTGAACTAAAGGGCCAATTTCTCAAAGAACTACGTACTAACACCTTCAGCTGTTCAGATCATGAAGATGCGAACGAACACATTGAGAAAGTTCTTGAGATTGTGGATTTATTTCACATTCCTAATATTACTATAGACCAAGTGATGCTTAGAGCCTTCCCCGTGTCCCTAACAGGTGCAGCAAGTCGTTGGCTAAGAAACAAACCAACTGGTTCGATTACAACTTGGGAAGATCTGAAGACTAAGTTTCTAAGCAAATATTGCCCACCTGCTCGTACTGCAAAGAAAATGGAGGAAATTAACAACTTTAAACAAGAGCCTGACGAAAACCTCTATTAAGCCTAGGAACGATTTAAAGAGCTATTGATGAAGTATCCTCAACACTATTTAACGGAGATGCATGAGGTAGTCTTGTTCTATAATGGATTGGATGTTCCAACTCGACAAATTCTTGATTCAAGAGGTGTCATACCATCAAAATTTGCCGTTGACGCAAAAATAGCCATCCAAGAAATGGTTGAATACTCTCAAAAATGGCACAATGGAACATCAAGAGTCAGAAGTACTAAAACTTCTGATGGATTAGCAGTAATACAAGCATAACTGAACAATCTTGGAAGAGAAATCAAAAAGGTAAATGAAAAAGTTTATGCTGCTCAAGTAGGATGTGAACAATGTAAAAGACCCCATTACACCAAAGATTGCCCACTCAAAGAGGAAGGAAAAACTCTTGAAGAAGCTTACTACACGTAATTTGGTGGACCTTTTCAAGGAGGGGGAGGGGGGAAAAAATTTTTTTAATAGAAATCGCAACAACTCCAAGGTACTATCAGATGAACAACGTAAATCCTTCGTACCAAGAGCAAAGGCAATCTATGGAAGATACCCTGAGCAAATTCATGAGTGAATCAGTAAAGAGACACGAAGAAAATTCCAATTTGATTAAAGAAATCTGAGTTGCGATAGATGCTGCCATTAGGAACCAATGAGCATCAATTAAAACTTTAGAAATTCAAATCGGTCAAATGAACAAAGTACTACAGGAAAGAGGATTTAGAAGCCTACCAAGCTCAACTGATACAAAACTAAGAGATCAAGTCAAGTCAATCTCAACTACTATTGAAGCTGATTCACACCCGATACGCCGTATTGGATCTCCCTAATACGCTGTATCCACTGGACAAAACAATACACTGTTGTACAAGTCAAGACAAATGACGGTTCCTTTTCCAAGTCGTTTGGATAATCATTACTATGAATAAGAAGAAGGGAACTATAGACCAAAATTTGCTGAAGCTTATGGAGCTTCACATATCAATGACACCATACCCCGAAAGGAGAAAACCCCTGGGAGTTTCACTTTACCTTGCTATATTAATAATGTTTGTTTTGACAATGCCCTTGTTGACTTAGGAGCTAGCGTTAGTGTTATGCCTCTCTTGATCTACCTTAACTTAGGTTTAGGCGAATTAGCTCACACTAAGTTGACAGTTGAATTGGCAGATAGGACAGTGCAATATCCAAAAGGAATTGCTGAAAACGTACTAGTAAGAATTGGTAAATTGACTTCCCCCATAGACTTTATAATTCTAGATATGCCCGAGGATATCAAAGTGCCTTTGATCCTTGGAAGATCATTTTTGTCTATCGCCCGTGCTAAAATTAATGTTTACAAGAGAAAGATTACTTTAAGAGTTGGGGAAGAAAATATTATTTTCAAAAGTGTTAAACCTGCTAGTAGTTTAATTAAGAGGGTCTACATGCTAAGTTTAAGAGAAAGAATGGAGCTTGATTTAGAATCTAGGCTAATAAGAGAGACTTTGGTATTAAATAGATCATTAGACCCTTTCTTGGAAGATTACATTGAATTAAATGATCTAAACGAATCATTTGAGTTTAGGAGAAATCAAGGAGATGATTTGATACCCGTCATTGAGGAAGGTGAGGTAATTGAGTAATTTAAAACTAAGGATGATGAACTTGATATTGGAATTGATGATTACCCTAGTTATTATGACTATGATAAGAAGATCCATATAGATTGTGCTCACAACTTAAAGTTTTTATGCATGATAGGATTTGAATTTACTCACGCTAACTTTTTTCTGTTATTATACGTCAATGTGATGTCCAAAAAGTTTCATAACTCTATAATGAAAGATAAGATGGTGTACAAAGGGGATAATGTTGTAGGAGCCTTAATGAATGTGCCTATTTTTGTTAGAACCTTTTCTGTTGTGACTGACTTTGCAGTTTTGGAAAATATGGTAGCTTATCGTAATGGGCGAACCGTTCTTAAGAGAAGTTGGAATTAAAGCAAGACGGTTTGATGGAACGATTACCATTTATAATGGTGATGATAAAGTAACTTACCAAATGGTGCGACAACTATTAAACATATTACATTTTGATATTAAAGTTTTATATATATATAAAATTTATATATTAAAATTTCATTTACATCTCATACATATACACACACATTACATCTCTCTCTCCCTCTCCAAATTCCGGTCATCTTCTCCGGCGAGCTCCCGCCGCCGCCGGCCACCACTACCGCCGCCGGAAAACTTTTCCGGCGGGCTTTTCCGGCGAAGACCAAAAAGGCTCCTCGTGACCGGATCTATCCGATCCCCACCATCACTCTCCTTCACGCGCCTTATAACACCACCATCACCACCACCGAACCCACGCCACCACCACAGCCACCGTGGGGTGCGTTTGTATATGTGGCTATCACCACATAAGGGGTGCGTTTGGTTGTGTTTTTCACAACAAAGTTGCGGTTGTTTTGCTCAGCCACCTGAAAGGGTGCGTTTTGGTTTGATACCACCACCAACAGGGTGCGTTTTGGGCTGTCACGAACCAACCGGGTGCGTTGGGTTCATGACACAACCAAGGGGTGCGTCGGGTTTGTGGGTTCACAACCATCAAGGGTGCGTTGGTTTGTGGTAACAGCCGACGAGGGTGCGTTGGTTTGGGTTCACAGCCGACGAGGGTGCGTTGGTTGGGCTGTAAAACAGCCGGGTTGGGTTGGTTGGTTGGCTGTCATTAACAGCCGGTGGGGGGGTTGTTTGGTTGGTTTCACAGCCGAAATGGGTTGCGTTTGGGTGGCAGTCAACCCACCACAAGGGTGTGTCGGGTTTGGCAGTCACCACCCCACAAGGGTGTGGTTTCGGGTTAAAACCACCAACAAGGGTGCGTTGGTGTTCACACAAAAAGGGTGCGTTCGGGTTGGTCTTCAAAAACGCAGCGGGTGCGTTTGGCTGTGGGTTTAGCACCAAGGGGTGTGTTTGGTTTGATTATGACAAGAAAAGGGTTGTTTGGTTCGGCTGTCGAAAACAGCCGTAGGGTGCGTTCTTAATTGTGGGTGACACCGAAAGGGTGAGGTTGGTTGGCACCACAAAGTATTTAATTGTTTCATTTGATTGATCGGACAAATTAAAATGTGATGAAACATATTGAAACTTGCGCGGTCTAGTATAATATGTTATAAATATTAAAACGGGACTGATATTAATGTATAAACGATACTAGATATAGTTTAGACGAGAATTGAACTAAAAACGGACTTTGACGCCTTTTTATAACGGGTAATTTAAATCAGAAAATAGAACGTAGGATTCGGGGTTCGAGATTTTGAAAGGTCGGATTTTGGTATACAAAATATAACAAATTATATTTTTACGGGCGTTTTGATATAAAACGGGACTTTTAACTCTCAATAACGAAGAAACTGAATCGAAATCGGAATATACACTTTAATAAGAAATAAGTTATTTTTAATATATTAAAACTGACATATCTATTAATTAAACGATTTGAGCACTTTCGAGTCCGTTTTAGCCTTCCGGCGAGGCTTATTCTCTCCAGTTTTAAACTACGAGCTATAATAAACAGTAAAATACACGGGGTGACCGAGTCTTTTTCTAATATCTAACAATCGTTACCACGAAATCATACATATTTTTATATGTATACATACATATATACATGTGATGATGTTTTACTTTGCCGCGAGGCTTATCAGTTTTAAAACTTGAGATATAGCGGGTCAAAACTAAAGGTCAACGTAAAAGTCAACGGATATTTTAATTAATATTAATACATTATGAGTACGATTTTGAATGATAAAATAAAGCAGGTTAATATATTATTTCAATTAATAGTTTTAAGATCATTGTTTGGTTCTAAAAACGGGGAGTCTAAAAATAGTAACTTTCGGTAAATATTAGAGATAAGTTATATTGGACGGAAAATAGTATATATACATAAAATATACTAAGGGTTAAGGTTTAAAGACGCGCAAGTGGATTTCTCATCACATGTATATATGTATGTATACATATAAAAATATGTATGATTTCGTGGTAACGATGTACGCATCGTTGGTCATATTTATTACGTGTTATAATCAAACGACATAATTATAGGTCGTGGTCGAGATCGTTGCAGATTCAGTTGTGATTTAATTGGATTAATTGATCGTGGTCTTTAATCAATGTGAGTTCATAGCCTCGCTTTTCAATCTTTTGAATGTTTTATAACCCGCGAGGGGGATACATGCTTGTCTACAAATTCTTATACTTACTCGGTTATCTTATAACAATGTGATTGTTTTAAGGGATTTTGTGAGTTTATAGCCCCATGTTTTACTGGTTTTACATATATTTTTGGGGTGAGAACATGCTTGTTTACAAATGCATTTACAGGATTGTTTACAAATTGGTTTACATACTTATTTGCATAGCTCGCTATGAGATACATTATTTGACTTCATTTTTGGTCACAAATACATACTTTACATTTGAAATGATTACGGATTAGCTTAGGCTGATTGAACTGATAACAATCATTACTGCCCGGGTGTTCTTGGAGGGAACACCCATGAGGGGAACACATTATTTTAAATCACTGCCCGATATTGGGTACATACAAGTCTACGTCACAGCGTCATGAACTGTAAATCACTTGGAGGGTGAGCGCGAATGTTATGAAATAGATCTATTCGGGTGTGGATCCCTGTTCGGGTGATTAACGATCACTTGGTAAACGAACATTATAGATCTATTCGGGATTGACAACCCCCGTTCGGGTGATTAGAACTTGATATACAAAATAGATCTATTCTGGATTGAAACCACCCTGTTCCGAGTGACTAGCTCATCACTAGGAAACACGAAGTTATAACATGTCGGATAAGTTGGGATTATGGGCCCCCCGACAAAATACATAATGTACTTTTTGGTTGACATTAAATTTTCATTGCATTTATTTATAAAAATCTTTGGGATGGATTTGATCTTTTGGTGACATTAAAATTGTCATGCATTATTTATAAAAATCTTTGGGATAAGATTGGTACTTTTGGTGACATTAAATTTGTCATGCATTCTTTATAAAATCTTTGGGATAATATTGGTATTTTTGGTGACATAAAATGTGTCGTGCATATTTTCTAAACGTTTTACAGGGTGCTGTGATGACACAGTGCGTAAATATATTTGTTTGAAACTTACATTCATATTTAAACTAACCTATGAATTCACCAACTTTATGTTGACCATTTTAAGCATGTTTTTCTCAACTAAATTAGATGCTCGGATTTCATGAAGTGCATTGGAGTCTTTACATTCAAGCTTTTCATTGTGATGCAATTATGGGACAAATGTTATATTAAATTCAGATTTTTATTAAATCAACAAATGTTATTTTTCAAACGACACCTAGAGGTCATTCTCTTGTATCTAGCGCTGTGTATTATGAGGTAGCACCCCAAGTGGTATTCCGCTGCGTTGTTGTATTTTTGCGGGTGTTACAGGATAGCTCTCCATATAGAAATTTATACATCTAGAATCATAGGATCATAAATATTGTCCTTTTAAAATCATGCTAAGGATACACTTCTGGCTTAAATAGTTAACGGAAATTACATTTGGTTTATTGAACATGTTGACTAGTAGGTGAGTCTAGATAATTCAATAAATAATGTTTTGATTCCATTGGATAGTTGGACAAGTGGACTACTAGAGTATAAAATTGCCATTAAGCAGTAAGTGCGTAAAGTCTCAATAAGCTAGGGTTTAACAAGATCATTATTGCTTTAATACCTAAGATAGATTATAATCAGGTAATAAGGATGCTTAATGCGGATGCTTTAATTGTGACAGAATTAATGTGTCTAGGTCTTAGGATGAAGTCCCGCCTAAGTCTAAGAATGATATGCCTCTTCGAGATAAGTAATCATTGCACTGAATAAACAAACCAACTTCTAATCGGATTAATGATGGCTAATATAGTTTTCTATCATAAGGCTTGACCGCTCTTTTATCTTCCGTTAATTTTCTCGCGTGGGTTAAAGTGTCTTGAATTGATTGTAGTCACCAAACAAACCCATACCAGTCTCTCAAGCTGAAACCCCCCCTTTTACCTATTAGAATTAGGATTAGAACTAACATAAGATTAGCATAAGTTTGACGTAGATTAGAATTAACTTAGATTAGATAAACCAATATATAAATAAATTGAGAGATTTAACCTCGCTTTAAGTGTTCGACACCCTACTTACCACGAATCTACCACCGATTGGGTACATTGCCCGTTAAAGTGTTGTTTTTGGTTAAGTCGCCAAAATATAAATTTAAAATTTGAATCATAAAAATATACACCACACAACGACACATCAAGTTTTTAGCGCCGTTGCCGGGGAGTGAAAATTAATCTTGACTTTTATTTTATATTTTGGTTTTTAACATTAGATCTAACCCTTAGGAGTAGTGTAAATTAGATTAGTGTATATTCTTGTATATTCTGAATATTTTGTATATTTGTTAGTTTAATTGTTTGCTTGTATAATTGTGTGTTTAATTTAATTGTTTTCCTAAATACATTGTTCTGGTCGATAACTCGATACGACGTATCCAACTTTCTGTCCAATACAACGTATTCATTCAATCGATTAATACGGCGTATCCACATCAATCAATTAATACGGCGTATCCACTTCTATTTGATTTCCGTGTTAGAATAATCGTTTCGCAACTACCGAAGATAATCGTTTCGCAACTACCAAAGGAATTACACGAAGGATCGATTATTCGTTGATACAAATCGACAATGTAGAGTATTGTATAAAGTGGAAGATATCGCCACTTGCCTTGTATAGTATGTAAAGTATGGGATGTTTGGGAAGTTGACCGTTATGGGAACGCCAACTTAGGTTGTGGTTTTTGATCTATGATCAAGACGTTGTAAATAGTTGTGTCTTTGTTATGGTAACGGTCGAGAAAAAGTGTCTAGTAACTTATATTTTAGACTTAATCTATTTGTTTCGTAAGTTTTATTTAACAACAATTTATTTCCCTTTCCTAATCATTAACTATAGGTTTTACGCGAATGAGGATCTGATCAAGCGTGCATGTCTATTTCGTCGTTACGGCTATGTATGCATGTCTCAGCTGCCTTGTTGGTTTATTACTATTGGTGAAAGTTAGAAGATCCATACCCTATATTACTCTACTATTCCTACTCTTTAGCTTATTCGAGGTGGGAGTGAGCAGTCACATGTGTCTATCCCGTCGTTACGGGTGTGTATGTGTGGTCTTTGTCGCCCTCCTAATTTACTAAATGGTTAGCTTCTAAAAAATTTAACTACAAGACAATGGATCATTATACAATGAAAGCATTATGGATTTACTGGGCTAGAGGTGATGATGAAGTTGAACTTACCAACGAAGAATCCTCTGATTCTGATGATGAAGATGAAATTGCTAAATTTTTTAGGATTAAGACTAATGTATTTGACTTCGAGACACCTTTGTGTAGAGACTTCAAGGAGTTTAATTATCTTTTACAAATCGATCCATATGTACTTACTAAAGATATTGATGGATTTAAGACTTACGAAGATTATAAGGATGATTGGATTTACGTGCATTTTGCTACTTGATTAGACATTTCCTATATTACTGTTAGAAACGATAAATGTGGTGACATTATGGAATTTACATTAGTTTCTATATAGCCCAAAAGACAAGGACTAGAATTGTAATTAGGCCAAAGATGGCATGTGTAAGGGCTATATAAACCCTTCTAAGCTTCCTTGGAAGGGTGAACCTCTCATTTTGTAATTTCACTAATCATTCAATAATAATATCACTTTCTCTCTCTAAAATGGCTTATTCATAATTTGAGTTGCCCCGACTTCCCGAGATCGTGAATTAAAATTTCCTCACAAGTGGTATCAGAGCTGCAAAGGTGATTCGTGATGTGTTCGTGCTTATTCGATTTGCTTATTTTGATTAGATTAAGGTTTTGTATGGTTTATTTGTTCAGATTAAGCTTTCGTATGAAGTTTAATGCTTTCGTATGAGGTGGTTATGTCCTTATCAGCTTACTACAGTCCAATATCAGTCCAAAAACGTTTCAAAATTGTCACAACATTCCAAAAACAGTTTCAATGCACATGCTTATCAGTCAAATATATCTATATCCGTTCGTAATAGTACATGAAAGTAAAAAAAACTGCTTTTTCACGTGATTTAACAGTTTAAACTGTTTATTTCATTATCTAATTCAAAAACGTGAAAAATGGAGGTTTTGGAAACTGTTATTGTCATAGTTACGAAAGTGAATTTACAAAAGTGATTTTGGTTTATTCCTAAGCATACGTATGGACGTTACGTATGAGATTTTAGTTTTAGTTTCGGTAATGGTTTCTGATAAGCTTACGTAATAAGGTTTCATACATGGTTTCATAAGATGCTTTTGTATATGGTTTTGGATATGGTTTCGTAAGAGATGTTTCATTTTCGTAAATATGGTTACGTGTGACGTTTCATAAATGGTTTCGTGAATACGGTTTTAAAAGTGTGGTTTCGTACAGATGGTTACGAGTTGATAGCTGATAGTTTGCTAAAAACTATATGGTTATCAGTGCACCATGTTATGGCAATGAAGCATTGACTAGTCCAAAAGCAAACGGCTTTTGGTAAAGATAAATCAAATCCGTTGATAGTTGATAGTTTACTCAAAACTATAAGGTTATCAATTCACCTTTACAATGAAGAATTGGCTATCCCAGAGCAAACGGCTACTGTAAAGAATATCAAATCCGTTAATGGTGGTAGTTGCCAAAAAAACTACAAAGCCAACTTAGTTGGATGTTGCTATGTTGCTGAGAAGATATGTTGCTGATAAAAATGGATAGCTGAAGATGTCAAAATTATCAAAGATCAGATCAAGATTTGACAGAGTGTTTGGATACATCCTCCTGGTCTACAAGATGTTTACACTAAAGAAACATGAAGTTAAACAAGTTCAACAATCATGTTTAGGGGAGGATTGTTGGGAATTATGCATTCCTGACTTAGTACCGTTAGTTATATTAGTTAGTACCGCTAGTTGTAATTTGTACTGACAGTACAAAATGTTAGTACTGATCAGATAGTTAGTACCGTTAGTATAAAATAGTTAGTACCGTTTATGAGATATGCATGAGATATCTTAGGAAAGGATATGCATGATCTTTATACGTGTTTTGTAAAGCCTATTAGGGTTTCCTTAGTCTATAAAAGGAACCCTAGGCATAGTTAGTAGATATAGTTCTACACAGATCAATAGAGATCTATTAGCAATCATAGTCTTTATAATCTGTAACCTAGGCAGATTCAAGTGATAATATAAAGTTCTTTTATGATTCTTAATATTGTTCTTCTTAGCATTATTGATTAGTTTCCGCATAATCAATAGTGTTTAAATCAGTGTTTCATTATTGTTGCTTTAGATTTATCTAAGGGAACAAACCCTTTACAAGCCAAAGGTTAAGATCTATTCAATAAATGATCCAACAGTTGTTTTTGGTAAAGTCAGCAAAATATAAATTTAAAACTTGAAACATAAATTACAACCACACAACGACACATCACCTGCCATTTGTTAAATAATACATGACTTAGGATTTGTAATTGCACCACTACACTTGAATTTTAGAACTCATAATTACAATTTACAATACTAATTAATGACCCAAATTGAGAGGATCAACATAACATATAGTGTATTAAGCACATATAGGGGTAATAATTTGACTTTCTCCCTCATTTTCTCCATAATGTAAAAACTATCATGAATCTCAATCGTCTCAAAATTGTATACACTAATCAATACACTCGACTTAACAACCACGTACTCAAGCAAACAATTAACTGGGTTATAACAATAATGTACTAAAGCGAGTACATATAAGGAAGACTAAGGCAATTTGGTTGTAACAATAAGGGTGTAAACAATGCTCTTCATTAATAATCTTGAATTCACCAGAAAATTAAGAGAATCGCGAAAAGGATAGGCTCAGAGGGTGTACTAGGGGTATCTTGCACTAAAAATGAGTGCATATCAAGGGTGTAGGGAGTTATATGATCAAGGTGACCATCATAACTAATACAGGCTAAAAACATGGGTTAATCATAGTGCCTCTTATCATTTAGCAAATCCTAATCACACAAGTGCGATCTCACTAGCGGTCTAGGGATGAATGACAAAAATAAGTTCTAGAATTTGATACACTACAAGTATACTCTCATATAGTTATTACCGATACCAATGCTCTAGAAAAGGCGACAAAATCACACATGCACGATCAAGTCCATGAACGCGACACATGCAATTGCTCACTCCTTAACTCGAGAAAGATAAAGGCAAAACTATCTTAGGTATTAAAATTGGATACCTGAATTACTAAATATCTAGGGGCGAACATCATAATTTGGGGTGGAATTTTTAAGGTTTTTGTGCTAATCATATACTTCATATCCATGAGACGTTAATAACACTCAGTTTTCATTGGTACGTGCCATAAAAAAATTTAAATTTTAGTCAAAATTACCTTCTACTCTATGTTTCAGTATATTATACATTATTTTAAGGACAAAGCACATGCAATTAAAGGAATAGTTTCTAAGGTTTGTTTTCCCCCTACACTTAAATTGAACATTATCCCCAATGTTCTTAAAAGTACCCGAATAAAGGGAAAAGAAAAGGCAAGAGAAACTAGTACTCCCCCGTTTTTTGCTCAATAATGGAGAAGAAACAACTGATAAGCTGGCTAAATTGTCATCCAAGAATCATCTAGATGAAACTCTTAAGAACTCCAAAGCTTCTTCTCATCAAATATAACCTGCAAATCAAAGATAAAAGCAACTATACCTAGCGTAAAATTAGCGGGATAATAATATACAGTGATATGAATTATGGTTTTGATGCTACAAAAGCAATAAAGATAGGATGAATGTGCTAAATAAAATCGTGGTTTTTTGTAAGAGTTAGGAAAATTACAAATTATGAAAATTATACAAAATTAATTTTTCAAAAATAATAAAAATTTGAATTTTCACTGTGTTGGAGACGTGACACCGTCAGGAAAAATCCTGATGCCGTATCCACACACTATGAAAACTTCATATTCGTTTTCTTGGAAAAAATTCTGCACGCAATTCGTATTGGTTATTTCCTGGAAAAATACTGCATAAACCACGAAAATTATTAGCACAAACATATGACTCTAACAAACATGACACAAGACACACAAAGGTGCGGGAAAATAAAAGATTGGGTTGCCTCCTAATAAGAGCTTTTGTTTATTAAGGGGTCTTTTAGCTAGACTCAGAGTCACACTCCTTACGTGACTCCATAATCGATGCTCGCATGGCCACAGATGAGCCATTCTTTCATACTTTTATCAACTTAGGTATTCAGGAACTAGGTTTAAGCAATTCTTGTACATGAACTCATTTTTCTCATGGGAATACCTAAGTCCGCTCATCAAATCTCGTTGGCTGAGTTCTAATATAGGTGGGACCTTACTCCAATTAAATTTCCTAAGTCTGGGTATTATGCGGGGCATCCGATAAATGTACGTGTCAAAGATTAGACTAAACGAAATCAAACCCTTAACGCAATCATATCCTAATTTAGTAACAGCCCTAAAGGGTGTTCCCATCACAACATTCGCTTTGTCGCTCACAATAAACTCCCCTATGTCTTCTAATATTACAAAATCCATGACATAGGTAAAACTTCCAACAAAAACATAAACATCCCTAATGACAGCTATGAGGTTCCTTCACGTGCTTTCTAGTCCCTTTACCATTATAGTGTTATAAGCTTTATGCGTAATAATGTTCATTGGCAAAAAGGGGTCAAAATAAGCGACAAACTTCCTAAAACCTATCATGCAAGGGAATGCTAAGTCCTCTCCATTGAAACTGTTAATTATCCTATTACGGTAAAAAATTCCTGCATTCCCATACTCATCTAACTCATTAAGGACTTCACCAATCATCTGACTCATCATCCGAATCCAAGAAGGGAGAAAAAAGGGGTGTATCTACCGATCCATCATCGGACTCAAATTCATAAATTTCAATTATATCATGTGAGTTCATAAAATTAATTAATGGTTGCCTAAGGTGAGAGTCCATCATAGCTGAGATTGCGCGGAGCTCATTGAGCTCCTGGGTGATCCTAACCTGAGTTCGTTTGGTGGGACGGGTACAAATGGATTCACGTTCTCCATAGTGAAGAATGGAATAATCAAATGGAAATTACAAAAACAAACACACAAAGAAAAGATAGACTATGCGAAAGCTAATTGACGAACATTAAAATATCACTAGAAAGGAATCTAGTGAGTAGATCTAAGCTAAATAGAGTCTAATCCTATACTATTCCCCACGTAGCAGCGCCAAAAACTTGATGTGGTCGTTGTAAACACACCAGGTTTTACAACTCCCTAGGCAGAGTACCTAATCGTTGCAGTGTAGTATAGCAAGGACTCGAGGGTTGTTATCGTTCTCTAGGGGCATAGCGTCTAAAGGGTCGAACTAAATCTAACAGAGATCTAAGGGGTTGAGAGAAGAGTCTTTTTGTATTTTTATATTTTATAGAAAGCAAGTAAAATTCTGGTTTTAGAGGTGGTTTGTTTTTAACTAATTAAACTAATAATTAAATCTAAACTACTTTGGTAAACTCTTATATGGTAAACGAATGTATTTACCTAGTCATGCACTACTCCTCAGATTGCTTCTCCTATTTCTATTGCTTTGTCACACTTGTGATGATCTGTGTAAGTATTACCTAGGTCATGAACATATTACACGAATCTGCCGTCTATGTAATATTTTGTTAAGGCAACACACAGCTAAGGTAGTATGAAGACTATTACAAGGCCCCTAAGAGTACAGTACATGCATTTAAAACACTTAAGAGGGATCAACCATATTAGGAGTAAGGTAGTATGAAGACTGTTACCGATGGTATCCTTTCTACACACTCGCATTTCCCTAGACGTCTATGCTAATGTAATATCTTATAGCTAGTTTTCTAAAGCTTAACGCGCACATCCATCACAAGAAGCAATATTAAAAGGATCTACAAACTAAGTTTCATGCAATCATAAGTAAATACTAATGGATCTAGCCTAGCATGTTAAAAGAAAGAGAAGAACAAGAATCAATCACACAACACATAGACATATTGAATAATTAAGGATAAATGAACTTCACTTGATTAAATCATAGGTTTAAGGCTGATACAATAGGGTTTTGATACCCTAAAAATGCTCTAAAAGCTGCTACACTCGAACTATAATAGTTAGGGTTCGTCTCCCAAAAGTTACACACTAAAAACCCTAAAACGACGTTTATATATATAGAAAATGGATCGCGATGGCGTCGCAAGGTTTCTGACACCGTCGCTTCGCCGAATCTTCTTAGGGTTTCTTTGAGGCGGTTACGTTCTGACACCGTCACAAAGGTCGTGGCGCCGTCCCTTGAATATTCTGACGGCGTCGCCATGAATCCTGACGCCGTCTCTGGGAACTGTGTGCGTATTCTTGAAACCACTTTGTGTAAAGTTGCAATCTTGTCCCGTTTCTTCCCAAATTGAGTCCAAGTCACATGTATATCCTCCAAGAGCTTCCTAAATGCTAAAAACACAAAAAGAAATGATTAAGCACGTATTTTGGGCATATTTGCATGATTTAGGGGGTTAAATGACCCCGAAAAAGTGTATAAAATGACACCTCATCAACTACACTGCAACGATTAGCTACTTTGCCTAGGAGGATTTTAAAACTTTGGTGTTGCAATCCGCCGCATCATTTGTGCTGATGAATACTTGACTTTGTTGGAGCTGATTTGTAACTTATTAATGGGCGGTTTCAAGATAAACTTAAGTACCATGATTAATTGTTCATGTAACGACTATCGCTATAATGGAGGAATATTATGAGGTGATTAATAGGCTGATTAATTCTCGTAATTACATTGACTAGAATTGAGTGTTCTCTCCAATAAATAGAGATCGATATATGAATGGAAAGAAACAGAAAAACATAAACACGTAGAGGCGAAAGGGTTCTTTATTTGTGCATAATTCAAGAACAAACATTTGGTCTTATCCCAAAAAGATATCCGTGTAACCCAGGAAATAGGGTCGAATAGTTTCATTTGGAAAGTGATTACACGACTGTAAGTAATACCCGGTAATTATTGATTATCTTCACCATGTTCTGGGAAATACCACCAACAGTCTTAAAAAACCATGGATTAAGGAACTACAATTGGTATTAGAGCGAGTTGGTTTTAAAACATTTTAAAAAAAGTGTTCAATAATCAAAACTTTTAAAAGTTTTTAAAATCAAGAACTATCCATGGCTGAAAACTATGAAAATGTTGATAATATTGTTGGAAATGATAACACAAACTTTAATGTCAACAACAATGCAAACAACATTGCAAATAATGACCTACCACAACTATTATATTTAGGGGGTGAGCTCATGTTACTCTTGTCCCTCAACTAGAAGTGGATAATATTTGAACAAAAAAGATAGGATTATAGTTTATTTTGATGAACCGGAACCTCTCTTATAGAAATCTTAGAAAATGGTCCATATATACCTAAACTCCTGCGTCCAATCCTAAAAAACCTTTTGGCTAAGTCTAAAAAACAATAGATTCTTGGGGATAGAAATCTTGCAAATCAAGATAGGATACTCAAAACTATTCTCATCTCAAGCCTACCAAAAGATATCATTAAATCTGTCATTTGTTGTAAAACTTTCAAAAAAGTTTAAACTGACCTAATTCTAGGTCACGAAAGACCTTTTAAAAGAATAGATACAAAGATTGTAGCTTAGAAATTCGATGCTTTTAAGGCACTTTAAGTCGGAAAAGTTGCTCAAACATACACCAAGCTAAAAATATTGTTAAATGACTTGGAAAACAAAGGAGTTGAAATCAGTCAATCTAAAGTAAATGTCACCTATGTAAACAACCTACATGGCTAAGTATGAATCAGACTCATAGGGCTAATAACTCTGTTAATACAAATAAACCGATAAAAATATTTATTTTATTTTACAATCTTTTCATGTTTTGTTGATAACAACTAATAAAATTTGTATGAAAGTAAAATACTAAAGTTGTTACTTTTCCATCTTTGGCAATACTTTGAATTACAAACAAAATATGCAAACCATTATTTACATCATGTATAACATCATCCTTTGCAGCATATCTTAGGGTAATCTTGCAAGATTACACATGATCTCTCAAGATTTTGCAAATCAAAATTCAAATTGTGTTACTGTGCGCCAGTTCTGTTCGACTATACTGACCGGTTCTATTCTGCAACAGAACCGACAAAACCGGGCTACAGTAGGAATTTTGGCTATAAATACCAAGCCATTTCTCATGTGTTCCTCACCCTTTTCCAGCTTAAATTCTCTAATCTATTGATCATTCTCTCTATTCTTGCATAGTCTCTTTTAGCATTTTGTAGGTAATTCTCTTCAACCAAGAAATTTCCAAACACCCCTTTTGAGACGATCAAGTTCTAAGAATCTTGTTTCGCATCTCCATAGCATCTTCAAGATTAAATTGCTGAATCTTGTACATCATTTAGTAGTTGTAGTTGTATTCATCGTCATTGTAAATTAAAGTGTAGTGTTGGGTTGATTTTACCGTGTGAAGAATCCGGTATTTAGCTTTGTACCGTTAGAAGCATAAGCAACGTTGTGAGGCTTCTCCGCCGGATAAAGGAGATTGGTGACTAGTGTTTACAAACTCTCGAGTAGGTGACTCGGGGAGTGAAGTAGGGCAAGGAAGGTGTCCTTGTAGCCGAACCACTATAAATACTTGTGTCTTGGTTAAATTCTTCTAACTCTTACTTTACTTATTTTTATATTCCATACACCAAACATTAATATTGTGGAAACTTCACATAGGATCATAACAAATTTTTGAAAAGTACAAGAAAACTATTCAACCCCCTTTTAGTTTTTAACAATTGGTATCAAGAGCGGGTTATCAAAGTTTTTAAAGTATATTGTATTTTAAAACACTAAAACGATAACTACAAAGAAGGTAAATCTATGCAACGGCCACCTCTTTTTGAGGCTAATTGCTTTATATATTAGAAAAATCATTTTGAAACTTATGTGAAGTCTAAAGATATTATCTTTGGTACATTATAGTTTATGGTAATTACAAACCTTCCATCAAAGATAAAGATGGTAAGGAGGTAATCATCACTTATGAAAAATACGATGAAAACCATAAGAAAGTGATTTCCAAAAATGATGAACCAAAAATGGTTTTATACAATGCTTTACCCAAAAAAGAATACGAAAGAATTTTCATGTTCGATACGGCTCAATATATTTGGAAATCTTTAATAATTACCCACCAAGGTAACAAACAAGTTAAGGATAACAAAATAGATTTTTTTGTTCAAAAATATGAAGAATTCATTATATCGGATGATGAAACTATTGATTGTGCTTTTGCTAGATTCAATATTATTATTACATCACTAAAAGTACTTAATGAATCTTTTTCAAGTTGTAATCATGTTAGAAAATTCTTAAGGGCTCTTCCCACCAAATAGCATCCAAAGGATACGGCAATAGAAGAATCTAAGGACTTATCAACACTACCTCTAGACGAGCTCATCGGCAATATAAAAGTTTATGAGGTAGTACTTGAAAAGGACTTAGAGATCTCTAAGAACAAGAAAGAAAAACACAAATCACTTGCTCTCAAAGCAAGAAAAGTCCTAATTGAAGAAGAGGCAACCTCTTTTGATAGTGATGATGAATAATATGCCATGGTGGTAAGAGACTTCAAAAAGTTCTTTAAAAGAAGAGGAAAGTTTGTCCGACAACCCTATGACGACAAAAAGAACTTCCGGAAAGTAAAGGAAGACAAAAAGGAGAAGGATGATCGAAGATGTTTCAAGTGTGGTGATCCAAATCACTTCATTAGTGATTGTCCCAAACACTCCTTCAATAATCAAAAGGCATTCGTCATCGGATGTTGGAGCGATAGTGGAGATGACTCCAAAAAGGAAGAAATATGTCTTATGGCACTCGAAAACATTGAGGTATTATCCGACACACCTTACTATAGTAGCTTGTCTTTAGATAATGAATCATGGGAAAATGAGTATGATAAACTATGCAAAATTAGTCTTAGGATTATCAACAAAAACAAACAACTAAAGGCAAAAAATGAAGTGCTAAAAAGGGAAGCTTGCGAACTTAAAGCAAAAGTAGAACAACTAGAAAGAAACAAAGAGATTAGAGTTGTATGTGAATCGTATGTCGACCTTCAGTCTAAAATTAGCTTACTAACTTTAAAACTAGCTAGCTTTAAAAGTAGTAGTTCGTCTTTGCAAGAAATGATTGAAATGTAAAAACCACCAAAAGATTAACATGGATTAGGGTACACAGAGACTATAGCTCCTACTAGCTGCACTAAAATCAAAAAGTTGGGTCCTAAAAATATTGAAATGTCTTCTGTAGAACTGGCGTCGCTGGTTCCCTCTGCAAGAGAACTGACTAGTTCAGACGAACCGAACCGGCCCTCTACAGAGAATTCAAAAAATTTAAAAATTTTACGAAGCAACATTTTAAAGAAAAATGACTCCGTGTTAATAACTAGAAAGTCTACTTTAAACACTTCAAGGAGTCTCAAACAACCACCAATCCTAAAATTAGGACAAGGGCTTGGAAAAAGTAAAATCCAAACACACCCTAAAATGCTTCATAGGAACTCCAACACACTATATCCTAAAAGCAACTATCATCAAGTTGGTTGAAACTATGGAACATAACAAGAATCTCAGCTCCAACCTACTATGATTAACCAATGGGGTCCTTATCCTCCATATCTATACATGAGTCACCCAAATGGCATGCATAACTTTAACGGACCCATGAGACATTGGGGACCGAATGCTTGAGTTGTTTTGTGAATTTAGGTACATCTAAAAGTCAAATTGGAACCGGATGAATAGATCAAGGACAGCGGATGCTCAAGACACATGACGGGCAACAAAGATCTCTTCTCATCTTACAAGACTATAGTCGGAGGTAATGTGGTGTTTGGCGGTAACACTAAAAGTAAGATCGTTGGTAAAGGTACAATCTCGCATAACTCTCTCACTATTCATGATGTTAGTCATGTAGAAAATTTAGGATTTAACTTACTTAATATAGGGAAAATATGCGATAAAAAATGCAAAGTGCTATTTAGTGAAACTGATAGCGAAATAATTAAAGACGGCATTACTATAGGAAGAGGAATTAGGAAAAATGGCCTTTACATAATGAAAATGGGAAACTCTTTAAAAGATAGTCTTTGTCTAACCTCTATAGACAATACTTCGACCTTATGGCATCGAAGATTGGGTTACGCCAATATGCGACTAATATAACCGCTATCATCTAAAGAGCTTGTTAGGAATTTGCCTAAATTAAAATTTGAGAGTTATTTTTGTAATGCTTGTAACATTGGAAAACAAGTACACACAAGTCATAAACCAAAAAATATGGTTTCAACCACAAAATGTCTAGAACTTTTTCACATGGACTTGTTTGGTCCGTCAGCCGTCCAAAGCTACGGATGAAACTTCTACACTTTGGTCATTGTTGACGATTACTCAAGATATACATGGACAAGATTTTTAAAACATAAAAATGAAGCTTTTGACCATTTTGAAATTTTAAGTAAAAATATTCAAGTCCAAAAAGGTTGCCCTATTATATCAATTCGTACGGATCATGGTCAGGAATTTGATAATGAAGTACAATTTAGAGCATTTTTTGATGCTAATGGTATCACTCATAACTTTTTGGCTCCATGTACTCCATAGTCAAATAGGATAGTAGAACGTAAATATCGGACCTTACAAGAAATGAGTAGAACAATGCTTAATGAACAATCAATTCCTTAAAAAATTTGGTGTAATGTCGTCGACACTTCTACCTATATCTTAAATAGGATTCTTATTAGACATTTTCGAAAAACTCCTTATGAGCTTTTCAAAGGTAAAAAGCCCTCGTTAGAATATTTCAAAGTTTTTGGTAGCAAATGTTTTATACTTAACACTAAAGATTATCTCACTAAATTCGACTCTAAATCCACAAAAGGCATATTCCTCGGATATTCACCCAATAGTAAAGCATACATCATTCTAAACAAGGAAACCATGAAAGTTGATGAGTCTCTTAATGTAAAATTCGACAAGAGTCCTCCTCCCATGTCTCCTCCCTTAGAAGACGATGATATACTTGAACGCAAAGTTATTGATAACAAAGAAAAAGACTTGGAAATCAAAGAAAATGAACCATTAAACAAAGAAATCATAAACATCAAAGAATCTAAAGGTCATCCCTTAGAAACCGTCATAGGTAATTTAAACGAAAGGACCTTAAGGTCTCAAGTTCAAAACTAAAGTAACTTCTTTTGCTTTGTGCCATCCATCGAACCCAAAAATGTCAAAGAAGCCATACAAGACGAAAGTTGGACTATGTATATGCAAGAAGAATTAAACCAATTCAAAACAAAAGATGTTTGGAGTCTTGTCCCTCCTCCTAATAACCAAACCATAACAGGTACTAAATATGTCTTTAAAAATAAATTAGATGAAAATGGTGTTGTATCTAGAAATAAAGCTAGACTTGTGGTACAAGGATATAACCAACAAGAAGGAATAGATTTCGATGAAACCTATGCTCCCGTAGCAAGATTAGAATTTATAAGAATCCTTATTGCTTATGCTTGTGCACATGACTTCAAGCTTTATCAAATGGATGTTAAAAGTGCTTTCCTAAACGGTTTTATAAATGAAGAAGTCTATGTCGCTCAACCCCTCGGATTCATTGATTTTGAAAAACCTAACTATGTCTTTAAACTCAAAAGGCTCTTTACGGTCTTAAATAAGCACCTAAAGCTTGGTATGATAGACTTAAAGCCTTTCTCATCAACCACAAGTACACCATGGGATTAGTAGATAACACTTTATTTACTAAGAAAAGAAATTCACATATCATCATTGTCCAAATCTATGTGGACGACATCATTTTCGGCTCAACTTGTCAAGAGCTTTGTGATGATTTTTCAAAAATCATGCACGATGAGTTTGAAATGAGCATGATGGGTGAATTGATTTTTTTCCTTGGTCTACAAATCAAACAATTAGATGATGGAATTTTCATCAACCAATCTAAATATATTAAAGAAATGCTCAAAAAATTCGGTCTTGAAAACTCTAAACCCATCAAAACTCCTATGTCGTTCGAAACCAAACTTACTCGAGATGAAGACGGTGAACCCTTTGATGACACTAAATATTGTGGCATGATTGGTAGCCTCCTCTATCTAATGTCTAGTAAACAGGACATCATGTTTAGCGTGTGTTTATGTGCTCGTTTTCAAGAAGCCCCAAAGACCTCCCACCTTGAAGCCGTAAAAAAGATTTTTAGATATATTAAGGGTACCTCTCAACTAGGATTATGGTATCCCAAAGGAACGGGAGTAGAAACCATTGTCTATGCCGACTCCGACCATGTGGGAGACTATGTCGATCGCAAAAGCACAAGCGGTGTGTGCACATTTATGGGATGTTGCCTCACATCGTGGTTCTCTAAGAAACAAACCGCCCTAGCCATCTCAACCACTAAAGCCGAATATGTTTCTGCCAGAAAAGCATGTCAACAAGCCTTATGGATGAAACAAGCTCTTGTAACCTATGACATAAACCTAGATGATATACCCGTATTTTGCGACAATAAAAGTGCCATTGACCTAAGTAAAAATCATGTCCTACACTCTCGCACCAAACATATAGAAATCCGACACCATTTCCTTCATGAAAATGTTCAATAGGGAAATATCTCCATCGAAAAGGTCTCCTCCGAAGACAACGTAGCCGATATCCTAACCAAACCCCTCAAACGTGAATCCTTTAACCTTCTTAGACTAGGTCTCGGCCTCATGGAACCTAACACTAAAGGTAGATTCCCAAACCCTCTTCTTTCTCTCTGAGTCTAGAAATATTTTTACTAAATAATCGCTCAGGAATATCTTCAATGTATATAAAAATATATATATTATATGTATATATATATATATTATATATATATATTATAAGATATATATATATATATATATATATTATATATTTATATATTATTTATATATACTAACTATATTTTTCTTTTCTCATTTTTATCTAATAAAATCCGAACGTAGTTTTAATCTCAGAAATTTACATTGTTTAATACAAAAATAAAAACATTTTTTTTCATTTGTCGCTTGAACGTTCATAAAGAAACACATGGTCAATATGTCGTTTCAAACACGTTCATTGAAGCTACATTAAAATAAGGATACTTTGGGTTATCTCAAATATATTTATCTTTTATTTTTTGTTTTGTGTTTTATCGAGATAACCGCACCTCCAACATCGTATCTTAATTTTTTTTAGATAACCGGTTCCCTTGGCTTTTAAAGTAGGTTCTATCAGAACTGGAAACACTGTATTGTAGTACATTCAAATTCGAATTTCAAATCTTTACCATAACAAATCCCCTCCAAATCAAGCTTATCAGTCCTAGGGGTTTAGAAGTTGACTTTGGGTAAATCCAATCATTAGATCTTCTCCAACATATCAAGCAATACATTAAACTTTATTTTTTTCTATAAAAGCTTATTCCAAACACTAGTTATCATGTCAAAAAGAACTTGAAAAATGCCTAAATAAAAAAAGCTTAACCTTAAGCGCACCGCTAGGATTAGTGTTCGTTCGTGTTGCTTCTCCAGCCCTCGACCGGTGTCCCCTCTTTTTCATCCTCTCTCACCACCCACCGATTATCAATCGGCTCCTCCATCAAGTCCTAATGCTTCACCACTACTTTCCCCCATATTATCTTCGGGGAATCATACCAAACTCAATCCTACTTACTCCAAAGACAACACCACCACCCTTGACTTCTCCTCCACCGGATCCAACCCAACCATCTAAACACTCCTCACCACTAGCCATAAGTTTAGATCCCACCGAACTCTTGTTTTCGACTCCTCCTACCTCCCCTAAAACACTCTTTGACACACTAGAAGACCTTCCACCCACAACAACAAACCCCCCACCACCTAGACAATCATTTGACTCCATTAAGTGCTTGGCCAATAATCCTTCACCCATTTCGGCTATGGAACCTCCTCTTCCACCTATTTTGACCATGGAACCTCCTCTTCCACCTATTTCGACCATGGAACCTTCTCTTCCACCATTGCTACCTCAACTTCCAACTTTTCCCAAAAATCCTCCTTCAAACTTCCCGCCACTTCCGCCATTAGGACCAAACAATCCTTTTCCTTTGCTAACTCATGAGATGTTTTATGAACATTGCCAACGCACCCAAGTGGTTGTCGATAATCTTCGGGATGAGATGCGCTTCATTCTCAATCACATCCTAGACCGTCTTAATGTTCTTACTCACAATTTCTAGATTAGGATCTTAAAAATAAGAATAAAACATAAGAATATCTTGTCTTCTTATTATGAATATTGTAATTCAAAACTAATCAATGTTTCAAACTCTTATCTTATTGTGCTCTCGGGAATTATATGTTAATTGTGATCAAAAAATGTTTTTTTCATTGCTTAGAAAACCCATGGGTTTGACTTTTAGGTCAGCCGGTTCCATTGGCATCCAAAGCCGGCCCATTCAAGGAATATAACCGCAGATGCAGGTTCTACAGTAGCCACTTTTAGTTTTGGCTTCTAACTTTTCTTTTGTAGGTACTCCTTAAGCAAGGGGGAGCACAATTCTTCTTGTCTAACGTTTTTTTAGCAGCTTACAAGGCATATTTAACACCCATCAAGGGGGAGCTTCCTACACTTACGCATATCATCTCCAACTTATTAGATACCTCTCTACGTTTGCATCATTTTTGTTTCGACAAAAAGGGGGAGAAGGGAAGTAAATCAAACATATGGAAACGGACTTAAAACAAATTCATTTTAACTAATTTACTTCCATTAGATTTTAGTTTTGTCAACAACAAAAAAGGGGAGATTGCTAATACAAATAAACCGATAAAAACGTTTATTTTATTTTACGATCTTTTCATGTTTTGTTGATAACAACTAATAAAATCTATATGAAAGTAAAATACTAAAGTTGTTACTTTTTCATTTTTGGCAATACTTTGAATTACAAACAAAATATGCAAACCATTATTTACATCATGTATAACATCATCATTTGCAGCATATCTTAGGGTAATCTTGCAAGATTACACATGATCTCTCAATATTTTGGAAATCAAAATTCGGATTGCGTTACTGTGCGCCGGTTCTGTTCGACTATACTGGCCGGTTCTGTTCTGCAACAGAACTGGCAGAATCGGGCCCTAGTAGAAATTTTGGCTATAAATACCAAGCCATTTCTCATGTGTTCCTCACCCTTTTCTAGCTTAAATTCTCTAATCTACTGATCATTCTCTCTATTCTTGCATAGTTTCTTTTAGCAGTTTGTAGGTAATTCTCTTCAAACAAGAAATTGGCAAACACCCCTTTTGAGACGATAACGTTCCAAGAATCTTGTTTCGCATCTCCATAGCATCTTCAAGATTAAATTGCTGAATCTTGTACATCATTTAGTAGTTGTAGTTGTATTCATCATCATTGTAAATTAAAGTGTAGTGTTAGGTTGATTCTACCGTGTGAAGAATCCGGTATTTAGCTTTGTACCGTTAAAAGGTGTAAGCAAGTTGTGAGGCTTCTCCGCCGGTTAAAGGAACATTGATGACTAGTTGTTACAAACTCTCGAGTAGGTGACTCAGGGAGTAGAGTAGGGAAAGGAAGGTGTCCTTGTAGCCGAACCACTATAAATACTTGTGTTTCGGTTAAATTCTTCTAACTCTTACTTTACTTATTTTTATATTCCATACACCAAACATCACTATTGTGGAAACTTCACATAGGATCATAACAAATTTTTGAAAAGTACAAGAAAACTATTCAACCTCCCCTTCTAGTTTTTAACAAACTCTATCAAAAATTATAGTATGGCCATCCTATTTGGAAAATATAATTACGAGAAGGACATAATTAACCAAACTTATGAGCCTAAAAAAAAGGGTAAATGTCATAACCGACTATGTTAATGTTTTGATTCTAACTCCTCTTGTGCAACCCTATGATAGTGATTCTGATGTAGAAGAATATACAAGAAGTAGTCAAGAATATCTCTTTGATTTGACTATAGAGTTCAATGACAATTCTTTCCAGTCAAAGGAGACCCTTCAAAATATCAAGGAAGGTATAAGATTCTTCAAAAGACTAAGACTCCCTTCACAATAGTTTTGGTATATGTAGATGACCTTTTGATTACTGGTACTCATACTTCAAATATTCAAGAGTTAAAGTCCTAATTAAGTTCTCATTTTCATATAAAGGACTTGGGTTGTTTGAGTTATTTCTTGGCATTAGGAGTATCTAGAAGTGAACATGGCATTATAATATCCCAAAAGAAGTATAGTATAGATTTGTTACATGAAGTTGGTGTTCTTCATTCTAAAACTTACAAGTTGCCAATGGATCAATCATGATGGAAGTGATAAACATAAAAATAATATACCATATTTACTTATTGATAATCCTCTTGTCATTATACATTACCTTTATTTAATCTGTGGTGATTTTGTTTACTTAATTGATTTATATTTGCATATATAGGACACTCGTGGGCCATGGAGCAAAATGAGTCGTTAAAAATGGGCCAAATAAGGAGAAAAACACGAAGGATCTAAATCCGAGAAAGTTACGGCGCAACTAAGTCGAGCAAGTTACAGTTCAACCTATATAAACCTTAAAGACAATTGCCAATAACGATCGTACACGTGGAAGATGGATTACACCGTAAGAATATAATAATCATGTTTGACCAATGATTCTATGGACTTGTCTCATAACTACGGTGTAAAACACCCTTGGCTTTCCTTACGCTATACTTCATCATATAGAAATAAAGGATAATACCTTACCAGATGTGCTGTTAAAGCGTAAGGCATATTATGCTTACGCCGTACTAAGTCGATTGCCCAAAAGCCAATATATACCCATGACTCATTGCTCATAAAATCATCCCTACATTTCCCACAAAGGACTAGGGTTTAAGAAAAACCCAGGTTTTCACAATAGATAAGGCTTACAAATCAAGAAGAAGGAAGTATAACGGATTTTTCAACCATAGTTTACTTTGTTTTGATTAATTTGATAATTATGAACTCATTGTCTATGTTTGTTTCATTTATTTATTTAGATTTCAAACATGAATTTAGGCTAGTTTTGGTTTATGTAGATGACCTTTTGATTACTGGTACTCATACTTCAAATATTCAAGAGTTAAAGTCCTAATTAAGTTCTCATTTTTATATAAAGGACTTGGGTAGTTTGAGTTATTTCTTGGCATTAGGAGTATCTAGAAGTGAACATGGCATTATAATATCCCAAAAGAAGTATAGTATAGATTTGTTACATGAAGTTGGTGTTCTTCATTCTAAAACTTACAAGTTGCCAATGGATCAACATGTGAAGTGATAACATCAAATAATATACATATTTTCTTATTGATATTCCTCTTGCTCATAATCATTACCTTTATGTGTGATTTTGTATGAACTTATTGCTTTTTATATTAGCATAATAGGACAGACATCGTGGCATGGGAGCAGAAACAGACGTTAAAAATTGGCCAAATAAATGAGAAAAACAGAAGGATCTAAATCTGAGAAAGTTACGGCGCAACTAAGTCGAGCAAGTTACAGTTCAACTAATAAACCTGAAGACAATTGCAATTTACGCCGTAACATGGAAGATGGATTTACACCATAAGAAATAATAATCATGTTGACCAAGCTCTATGACTGTCTCATAACTACGGCGTAACACCCCTACTTTACTTACGTCATAATTATCATATAGAAACAAAGGAAAGACTTACCATATGTGTGTTACAGCGTAAGGCATCACTTATGCTTACGCCGTAACTAAGTCGAGCCCAACAAGCCAATAAATACCCCATGACTCTTGCTCTTAAAATCATCTCTCCATTCCCAAAAGTGACTAGGGTTTTAAGAAACCCAATTTTCACTACAGAAAGGCTACAAATCAAGAAGAAGGAAGATCACGAATATTCACCATAGTTTACTTTGTTTTGATTAGTTTGATAACTATGAACTCATTGTCTATGCTTGTTTCATTTATTTTATTCAGATTTCAAACATGAATTTAGGCTAACACATGACTATTATGATTTCTTTTCTTTAACTTTTTAGTTTATTTATTAGTTCTCTTGTATAATTTGTGTTGTGTACTTAATATCCTTGTAACTATGTACTAGTTATTAAAATAAGGTTGATTGCATACTAGTTGGTACGAGACAATCCGAACCCTAGCGTGCATGATTGACTATATGATAAGAATTCCTTAGTAGTGTTGAATCCATGACCAATATAGTGACCCTTAGTATAAGGACTTATTTAAGAAGTACGAGCCATGCTAGTGAACTCGCAAGTCACTGGCATTGGGTGTTTTCTTCCAAAGACCTTTACACCTTCTTAAGGTGTAAGCCAATGCTATGACCTGTCTAGTTATAGTGTTGGGTGTTAATGGGAAACACATAAGTGTTAATGGGGAACACAAAAGTATATCTAATAGATTAGTTAGAAACCTTAATGACTGTGAACTGAACAGGTTAATTCCCTTTGTGGGTTCATTCCATTCATGAATCATAGATTAGGTTAGGATGCCTTTTTGAACCTAGTAACTTTAGATTCCTCTAAGAGAATTAAGATGTAAGCATTGCACCTAAGAGTTTCATAAGTGAATTCATGATAAAATAACAAGGTTAACATATCTTCCTTGCCGAGTAGTAACACTTTACTTTTATTTTGTCTTATAATTAAAATTATACGATCATTTCGATCTAAAACATATGTGTCATTTACTGCTTTCTAGAATATAGTTAGTTAGTATATTATTTACCAAATTTATAGCTCTTAGGGTCGACACTCAGACTTACTTTAGATACACTACATGCGATTAGGTACACTGCCCGTTAGTATGTGTTAATCCTAGGTAGATTCAAGTTTATAAATTTAAAATGGGATTTAAATGCATCATGAAGCTTCAAGCTGATTTAAGAACTCCTTTTTCTGATCTAAAAACTTACAAAAGACTAATTGGAAAACTCATTAATCTCACCGTCACAAGACCTGCCATATGCTTTAATTCCAAGTTTTAAGTCAATTTATGCAACAACCTACTTCAATACATATGCAAGCCGCTAAGCATTTGTTGAGATACATTGTTAATAATCCATGCCAAGGTGTTTTACTTGCTAATAACTTCTCTGTCTATCTCACTACTTACTATGATTCACATTGGGCTAGCTGTCTCATGACAAGAAGATCCACCACATGCTATTGTATTTTACTTGGTGATTCTCCTATCTTTTTGGAAGTCTAAGTAGCAAAGTGTAGTGTCAAGATCATCAACAGAGCTAAAGTACAAGGCAATAGCCTTACCTTGTTGTGAAGTTATTTGGTTAGTCAACTTATTAAAAGATTTAGGCCTTAAAGATTTGGTTCTTGTCAATTTGAAGTGTAACAATCAAGTTGTTATCTATATACTCGCCAATCCATTTTTCCATGCTAAAACAAAACACATAGAAGTGGACTGTCATTATGTAAGAGATCAAGTTAAGTCAGGTTTGATTGATCGTTATTTTCCTTTCAAAGCTCAAGTGGCATATGCGTTTACTAAAGTGTTACCACTTGCTCAACATCAACAGTTCTTGAACAAGTTGGGAGTTTTAGGTTCTTCTCACTCTCAACTTTAGGGGGATTATAGAAGTGGAGTTGGCTAGAGTTTAAAAGTTTTAGGGTTAATTTTGTAAATAATGTATAGTTTTAGGGTTAGTTGCTATTATGATTAGGAGGGAAAGTTTTTTTTTATCTTTCTCATTTAAATAGCTTATAGTTACTTTCATTTTTAGTTAATCAATCCAACAAACTTTCCCAAAATCCACTCAACTCACAGTGTGTTTTCATTTTCTGTTTTATTCTATTAGATGCGTATAAATTTTTTAAAATAATAATTGCCAAGTTTTAAATTTATAAAACTTGTCTACCGTTACACGCACTAACAGGCAGAGAACCCGGTCGTATGTAGTGCAGTAATTGGTAAATCCGAGGTCATCCCAAGAGCTAAGTTGTATTAGTTCTAATTTGATTATGTCACGTTTTAAAAATAGTTTTGAATTGATTTGAAATCTTAAAGGAAAAGTAAATTGCAAAAAGTAGATAGGTTTAAAAGTAGTAGGGAGAAAGGTGTGCTAACCTAGTTATTTCATTACTAATTCTATACTGTGTATTTCTTGTGCAATGTCTAAGTATCATTTTATTTGTGGTTCTAAAATCAACATACCCGAATTGGCATTTGAGATATGCTCTATACTTCTTGTGATCCAGAATCCCCAGCATGTCACAAAGGTATGGCATCCACGTTGCAGTGATTGAACCCCAACTATCCTAAAGACTTGTCTATAATCTAGATAGATTATAAACCCCCTCTGAAAGAGTTCTTGTATTTTTTAAGTGTTTAATGTGATAGAGACGATAATTTGGTAAATTCCTACACTAGGGGTAGATGCCTACCTACCCTAGTACCCTGTTAACCCCATGTTCAACAAGTTCGCCTAATAACAGAATTAACAAGATCTAAACCACCCTCAATACTACCAAAACCCAGGGATCAATGACAGACTAATAGGATATTTAATAAAGTGGTAATTAAACATGAAACATTTAACATAATAATAATAAATTCATAACTAGGCCAGCACTAGAAGTGCTTAGCCGCTCATGGTAATAGTACATCAAGAGTAATTGAAAGAAATCATGGATTGAATCATCATTAGTCTTACAGCATGCGTTTAAGAATGATTAAATACAAAAAAAAGTGAAGTGACTTCTCCCTTAGACTTCTGGTGGAATTTTTCAGTTCTTGGAGGCTTGGTTCACCCTTTGATACTGTAGTGGAAGGAGTGATGCTGATAGTGCCGAATGATGGCTCTATTTATAGGTATCGAATCTGTTACGGCGTAACATTTATGTATACGTTACGCCATAACCATGATGATGTGACTTCCAATGCTCCAAATTGCGTTACGTTGTAACCTTTGCGTCCATGTTACGCCGTAATGATGACTAGGATAAATTATCATTCCTTGATGATGCTGGTTACGACGTAAGCATGGCGAAGCATTTACACCGTAACTCTAATGCCGACTCATTTCTTCATTAACTTGGTCACGGCGTAACTCCGGCGGGGGTGTTGCGCCGTAATTAGCCCTGAGTTCCTTTATTTGCTTGATTTCTACGTTCAAATCCCGTGTCTCCAGCTCAAATGCCCGTATTCTTCATGTAAACGAAAAATAAGTTATTAAGTATTGTTTTCAGGCATTTATAACATAATTACAAGCATTTTTATAAGGAATTTTATACTAAAAAGTATTAACTATTTGATGTCATCACTTGTTCACATAACCAATTGTCACACAAACTCAAACCACTTAAAGCCCTTCTTTTTAAAAAGGTTAGCGAGACCTTTGATTATTTGAACATAACAAGAATTGAACTTGATATCTCACACAGTTTAGTGTGATAATTATAAAGCTTTATGCCGCTAGGCCACTCGTGAGTGGTTTAATATTCTACTTGAGTAACGCTTTAAGTAATAAAAACCAATGTAACAATATCATGACACGAACACTCTCCCAAACAGTTAAATTGTTCTACCTAAATAACAATCTCAAAATTAACTTTCACTCGATGCTTTCTAGATATAATAGAAAAAAACAAACACTGGTGTTTGTGCACCAGGAAACATATGAGAACATAAACAAGTAAAAAGTTACTAAAGATGTCAAACATAACTACATACTTCAGAAAAAAAAGAAAACATAGAAAAATACTTTGCGCGAAACAATTTGGAGAGATCAGTGCTTGAAATGAAAGTTTGTTTGACAGCAAAAGACCACAACAAGAATTCGAATTCTTGTTGAATAAAAGAATATTTACGGCTGTTATAGTTATTCACAAACACTTTCTAGTGTGAATTGAGAATATATAATGATCTAACACATTGAATCACATTCATTAAAAGAGGTAACATATAGTGGTATAGACCTGATCACCTTACCAATCGTTGTCGCAATACCTGCAACCTGTGAAACACAAAGAACCGTTAAAGAGCTCCGTACAGGATCAAACTCCATGTCCTTAAAGGTGTTTACGCGCTCAATTCGCTACAAGCCTCAAGCGTAACAGACCCTAGGATTTGATGCAGACTCGATGTTGTCGATCACCAGCGAATGATAACAACATATAGACAATGGCGGAGCAGATTTCTTATGTTGGCAATAACATAATAACATTCAGCATATTAGGGACGATTTTACGTGTGGTTATTTTGTTTTCTGCATACTAAAAGGCTTTAGTAATCCTGAATTTATAAGCCAAAGTGGCAACCAGAAATAGAGAGATCATGGTCACGTTTATAGCCTATAAATTTGGGATAATGGCTGATGGTTTCAACACTCAAGTTTTTTTACCAAATCAGCCCACTATTACCTTTTACTTGGTCAATGCACATGTTAGTAATTAGTCTAATATAGACTTGTACCCTCTGTAAAAAAATCATATACAATCAGCTACGCATTAGCTAGTTGTACCCTTTGCTTTGAATGTGTTAAAACGTCATGAAAACTTGCCAAACTCGTCTATAGTTCCAACAATCCCCCACCATGTTGGAAAGTTTTCTGCTACTCGAGTAGGTTGTGTCACGAAGGTGTCATTACGATTAAACCTTGTTTACTCAAAGTATGCAAAGTAAAATCGATTCAATGGTATCCTAAGGAATTAAACCAAGTATCTTGTGATCTTACCGGTACACTTTTACACACTTACCACCGTAACCATCTCATTCTCACTGAGCGCTTATATGGCCATGCGCTTAAATAACTGATTCATGACCCTCTAAGAGAGAAACCACAACTCTCTATTCAAG
>BQNB010016309.1:44998-71831 GCA_026074375.1 Tanacetum coccineum
TGTTAATCCATATGTTGTTACATATATTGTTCAAGGCATGTGCGAGATATGATTTAGAGGGTGTTTGGATAAGTTTTTTTGAAATAGCTTATTCTTTTCCAAAAAATAAGGCTTCTTAGCTTATAGTTGTATCAAAACACAATCTAGCATACATTATTTGTGTTAAATCACTAGCTTCTAGAAAGGAGGTGTCTACAAGTTGCACGTGAAGTTGGTCAAAGTTCTAGAATGATGGCTATAATATCAGGCGCATCAATTGTTGACAAACATGCATGCATGCATATGGAGAAATGTAGAACATGGAATTAAGGCATGTCAGGCGCCAACAATTTGCATCCTTGTTCACATTAACAAAGTCGGTTTACAAACACTATATATAGGGGTATATGGTTGTTCATTTGTTATCCCATTCCATCCAAAGAAAACACATACAAAGTGTAGTATAGTTGTGAGGTTATTAGAGAGTTTGTGTAGTATTTCCTAGTTACAAGAGATTAGTGTTTATCCTTGTAACTAGAGAAGGTGTAACTCCTAATTTTCATCATAGTGAAACGTATCTTTCCTTGCCCGTGGTTTTTACCCTATTTGGGTTTTCCACGTTAAATCTGCGTGTCATCTTTTATTTCATTTCATATTTTAGTTGCAGTTTTGCTTTAGTCCGGTGTCACTTTTCTCAACAAGTGGTATCAGAGCCAGGTTGGTGTGTGTATAATTATTTATCGTATGCTCTGTGGTTGCCACTTATAAGTGGACCCTCCACATCAAAAGATAAATAAAATCATACGCACCTAAAAGGTGTTCGTTACTATTATTAGCAAATAATAGTTTTGTCGAAAAGTAGATTGTGATTGTAGCAATGGCGACAAAATTTGAAATCGAAAAATTCAATGGGAATAATTTCTCGTTGTGGAAATTAAAGATGAAGGCTATCCTTAGGAAGGATAAATGTTTAGCGGCCATTGGTGAAAGGCCAGCTGAGGTCACGAATGATAGTAAATGGGACGAGATGGACGGAAATGCTATAGCAAATCTTCATCTGGCACTAGCAGATGGAGTTTTGTCAAGCATAGAGGAGAAGAAGACTGCAAAAGATATTTGGGATCATCTTGCTCGACTGTATGAGGCAAGATCGCTCCACAATAAAATTTTTCTTAAGAGGAAACTTTATGCTCTTCGCATGACGGAATCTACTTCAGTGACTGAGCACGTTAATAACCTGAATACTCTATTTTCTCAACTCACTTCTTTGGATTGTAAAATAGATCCACAGGAACGTGCTGAAATTCTACTTCAGAGTTTACCTGACTCATATGACCAGGTCATCATCAACTTAACCAGTAATGTTCTTACAGACTGTCTAGTCTTCGATGATGTCGCAGCCTCTGTTCTGGAAGAAGAAAATAGGCGCAACAATAGGGAGGACAGACAAACCAGTTCAAGACAGGTGGAAGCTTTGGCGGTGACGAGAGGGAGGTCAATGGAACCTGGCTCTAGTGGGAGTCACAATCATGGTAAATCTAAAACAGGAAAGAAGAAAAAATTTAAATGCTTCAAATGTGGCAAGCATGGTCACTTTAAGAAAGATTGTCGAGGTTCATATACCTCTAATCCTCAGGGAAATGTCGCTAGCACTTCAGATGATGGTAACGCTCTATGTTGTGAAGCAGCGGTTGCAAATGAAGACAGAAAGAGATTTGCAGATGTATTGCTGTTTGATACAGGAGCTTCTTTTCATATGACCGCAAGAAGAGAATGGTTTCACCAATATAAACCAATCTCTGGAGGCGGATCTGTGTACAGTTGCAATGATCATGAACTAAAGATCATTGGAATTGGAAGTGTCATGGTGAAGATGCATGATGGTACAGTTCGTACTATTCAGGACGTGCGACACGTGGAGGGCTTGAAAAAGAATCTATTGTCTCTAGGACAATTGGATGATCTTGGTTGTAAGGTGGAAATACAAAACAAGATCATGAAAGTTATAAAAGGCGCGCTTGTACTTATGAGAGGAGAAAAGGTGGCTGCAAACTTATACCAGCTGAAGGGAGAGATAATAGAGGAGGCAGAAGCATCGGTTGCTTCACATAGTCCAAGTCATAGAGTTGCAGTTTCATGGCATCAGAAGCTTGGACATATGTCGGAACAAGGAATGAAGATTCTTGTGGAGAGGAAGCTAATTCCTGGCCTCACAAAGGTTTCTTTACCTTTCTGTGAGTATTGTGTTATAAGCAAGCAGCATCGCCTGAAATTCAAGGCATCAAATTCTAGAAGTGTTTCTGTTCTAGAATTGGTTCACTCTGATGTGTGGCAAGCACCGGTTTTATCCCTGGGAGGAGCAAAGTATTTTGTATCTTTCATTGATGATTATTCCAGGAGATGTTGGGTGTACCCAATCAAGAAGAAGTCTGATGTGTTTGAAGTTTTCAAAGTTTACAAAGCGCGGGTTGAACTTGATTCTGGAAAGAAGATCAAGTGTTTGAGGACGGATAATGGAGGTGAATACACTGGTGATGAATTTGATACTTTTTGCAGGCAAGAAGGAATCAAAAGGCAGTTCACAACAGCATACACTCCTCAACAGAATGGAGTGGCAGAGCGGATGAACAGAACCTTGTTAGAAAGAGCAAGAGCAATGTTGGCAACTGCAAGCTTGGGAAAATCATTCTGGGCGGAAGCAGTTAATACCGCATGTTATGTGATAAATCGTTCACATTCAACTGCAATTGAGTTGAAGACACCGATAGAGATGTGGACGGGAAAGCCAGTCGACTATTTAGACCTTCATATATTTGGAAGTCCTGTGTACGTGATGTACAATACCCAAGAAACTACAAAGCTGGATCCAAAATCCAGAAAATGCTTGTTCTTGGGGTACGCTGACGGAGTAAAGGGGTATCGCTTGTGGGACCCCACTGCCCACAAAGTTTTCGTCAGCAGAGATGTTGTCTTTATGGAAGACAAAGTTCAAGAGAATAAAGAAGGTGATAGCACTACAAGCAAAACTGCAACAATACAGATGGAAAAGGAATATCAGTCAAATGATTCTTCTGAAGCCGTACCACAGCACGAGGTGAATGAGACGACCGAGTCTCAAGCTCCAACGACTCGTACTAGTGATCGTAAAAGAAGACGTCCAGGTTGGCAATCAGATTATGTTATGGAAAGCAGCGTTGCATATTGTCTTCTTACAAAGGAGGGAGAGCCATCAACTCTTCAAGAAGCACTGAATAATCCAAATGCATCGTTCTGGAAGGAAGCAATGCAAGAAGAAATTGAAGCTCTTCATAAGAACAAAACATGGGAATTGGTGTCACTGCCAGGAGGTAGAAAACCCATTGGAAACAAATGGGTGTATAAGATCAAGAGAAACGGTGATGATCAGGTGGAGAGGTATCATGCAATACTGGTGGTCAAAGGATATGCTCAGAAAGAGGGAATCGATTTCAATGAGATATTTTCCCCTGTGGTCCGAATGACAACTGTTCAGGTAGTTCTGGCAATGTGTGCTACGTATGATTTACATCTAGAGCAGCTAGATGTGAAAACTGCATTTCTTCATGGAAATCTTGAAGAAGAAATTTACATGCTCCAACCAGAAGGTTTTAAACAAAAAGGAAAAGAGAACTTGGTTTGCAGGTTAAACAAATCTCTGTACGGCTTAAAGCAGGCGCCACGGTGTTGGTACAAGAGATTTGATTCTTTCATCATTGGCCTTGGATATAACAGACTACACGCAGACCCTTGTGCATATTTTAAGAGGTTTGGAAATAATGATTTTGTCATTTTGCTGTTATATGTTGACGACATGTTGGTCGCAGGCCCTAACAAAGATCGTATTAGTAAATTAAAGGTACAACTCGCTAGGGAATTCGAGATGAAAGACTTGGGACCCGCAAACAAGATTCTATGGATGCAAATTCACCGAGATAGAGTTAGTAGGAAAATTTGGCTTTCACAGAAAAGTTATGTGAAGAAAATCTTGCAAAGGTTCAATATGCAAGATTGTAAGCAGATATCAACCCCGTTTCCTACTAATATCAAGTTATCCTCCAAGATGAGTCCTAGCAGTGAAAAAGAGAGGATGGAAATGTCTCGAGTACCGTATGCATCAGCAGTGGGAAGTTTAATGTTCGCGATGATTTGTACAAGACCAGACATTGCACATGCAGTGGGAGTAGTGAGTCGGTACATGGCGGAACCTGGTAAAAAGCATTGGGAAGCTGTGAAGAGGATCCTTAGATATATTAAAGGAACCTCAGATGTTGCATTATGTTATGGGGAATCGGGTTTAACTGTCAAGGGATATGTTGATTCTGATTACGCAGGTGATCTTGACGGAAGTAAATCAACCACCGGGTATGTGTTTACACTTTCTGGCGGAATAGTAAGCTGGGTTTCAAAACTGCAGTCAGTTGTGGCTATGTCAACAACGGAAGCAGAATATGTTGCAGCTGCTCAAGCCAGCAAAGAAGCAGTATGGTTGAAGATGTTGTTGGAGGAACTCGGTCACGAACAAGAGAAAATTACTCTATTCTGTGACAACCAGAGTGCCTTGTATCTTGCAAGGAATCCAGCATTTCATTCAAAGACAAAGCATATACGAGTTCAGTATCACTTCGTTCGTGAGAAAGTGGAAGAAGGAACCGTGGATATGCAGAAAATTCATACTGATGATAACGTGGCTGATTATATGACGAAAGCAATCAACTGTGACAAGTTTATATGGTGCCGATCCTCATGCGGCCTAGCAGAAACGTAAGCAACATGAAAGTGCAAGGAAGGATAACGGTGTGAAGATCGATTTAGCTTCAATCGAATCTTCAAGTGGGAGATTGTTAAACAAGATGAAACTCCTTAATATAAAGCTCCCTAGTATTGTGATATGATATAATCGGTTTTAAGCGTTTTGATTAATATCTGGAAATGTTAAGCACGAGAAGCGTTAATTTAAAGTTTATATGTCTAGTAATGTTTTTGAATGTGTTTTATACTTTTTTCAAAATTTACAATTTAGAAACCCTAGGGTTTTGGAAAATAGCAAGTAGACCCTTAGGGTTTGCATTTTTACGACTTTGGTCCCTTCAATTAGTAAAGATATACCAATTAAACCTTTGGACTATTGAAAAGTTACATAATAGACCCCTATCGTTATAACTTTGATAAAAAGACACTTTTAGGTGCCTTTTAGTTATAAGTTTTTAGGAATTATACGATAGTATACCCCTTTTCATTGGATTATAAATTACAAAACATTTCCAAATTGCCATGGCAAAGCTTATTTTAACATTTCCAAAAGGATATTTAAAAGTTATAATAACACTAAAATATGAAGTTTTAACGCAACAGAATTAAAATAACGATTCGTTTAAGCTAGGAAGCAAAAACAGGGTCAATTAGGTTTTAAATACTAAACGCGCGGGTTTTAAAGTTCCAAATTCCCTTCATTAACATAAAGTGGTTATTTTAACATTATTTAAGAATGCCAATGAAAGATTATAACAATATTTAACACATTATAACGATTAAGTTTTAAGACAAACCGCGAAATTAGGTTTTCGGTGACACGGTTTTTGGATCAAAATCAGAAATAGCATGAATTGAGTATTATAAACTTTAACAAGAGTATATTTTAGGATCATATGAACATATAAGGGTGTAGTAAGCAGAAGTTGAACATATCAGCAAAACCTGGGTTTGAGCTTCAATGATCAAAAATGTTGGAAATGGGTCGTTTTGGGTAGTATTATCCACTCGTACGCCTTGTATCTTTACTCCGAGGCTTCAATACTTCAGGGATTTGCTTCTTGAACTTCTTTAATGATCCTAGGATCATAATGGATCAAAGGATTGCTGCCAATTGGGTTTGAGAGAGAAGAGATGTGGTGCGAGTATGAATGAACACCTAAAGGCCCTATTTATACTAGTTTGAAGGTAAGGAGGTTAAGGAAGCTTTATAAATCTGATGAGGACACAAAGAGAAGCTAGGAACTGATGTGGTAAGGTCAAGAGAATGAGTTTATACAAGGGTAGTAATGCAAGGTGGAAGAAGATGAAGGCCATATAGGGGTGTTTGGTGTTCACGCGGCTGATTGGAGCAAAAAGAAGGCCATGTGCCTTTAATTTCGACCAAGAGAAGGTTCAAGCAGGTGGGTGAGCTGCTAAAAGGTGTCTAGAAGGATTTTATACAAGTTCCTTGCACCTGGTTAGGGCTAAAATGGGTTAAAGAAGCCAAAAATGGGGTGCGGGTCCTGTTTGGGTCTCGGCATAGTTTTCAAGAGTCTTCCAAGGTAACATGTGTTATAATGATTAAGGGATAGATGAAATAGGGTTGTTAAGGTCTGGAATTAAAGTAATTAGTAAAGATTAGCAATTGGTTTGGGTAAAACGGATTATAATTGAAAGAAACTAGGTCACGGGTTCAAAACGGGGCTCGGTTTAGGGTGTTTCTTGACTTTCTCTGTTTATATTTCGTGTACATAGGGTCAAGATTTGATAGATTATTAGTCCTAGGGTAGTATAATTAAAAGGATAAATAATTAATAATTGATAGGTGGTTTGAGTAAAATGGGTAAAAATGAAATAAACGGGTCAAAATTGATAATTAGGGCATAATTAGGTTTTCTATATTCTTAAGGTACTCCTAGGCTTTGATTTCTTGTACATTGCCAAGTTTAATGATAGATAGAGATTTGTACACCTCATTTATGAGTTTACAATGGCCCTTGTTGTGATTTGGGATTAGAATGGTTTAAAATGAGTAAAACGGTTAAATGACCAATTAGGTACATTTAGGTTTTTATAGGATATTTTTAAAGCGTACAAGTGAAGTAAAATGGTGAAGAAAGATAAATAAATGATTTGAATGGGATTGATATGATTTGTAAAATAAGTTATTGCAAACTTATTTGAGTGTTGGTTAAGGTTTAAAATGGACTAAAATGAAGAAACGGGTCATTGTGTAGTATTTAGGGGTTCTGAGTTTTAAATTAGGGTTTTGAGTGCAAAAAGATGTATGAAAGCTTATGAATGGAATATTTAGGGTTTATATATTGTAAAATGAGTATAGTAACTTGCTTAAGTGTGGTGAAGAAATAGAATGAAAACGGAGTTAAAACGGCTATTTTAGGTGATCATTGCTTAAAGTCATGTATATTTGATCTATTAAGGACTTGTACCTTTAGAAGGTATACTCATATGAGAATCATATTACTTGTACATATGCTTTAACTACTTGGTGCATTCACTTTAGATGTTAACCACCTTATGAAATTAGGGTTAGAGCAAACAGATAATGGATTAAAGCCCGTTTTGATATAACGTTGTCGAAAGGTACATTATAGAATAATTACTTTGTAATAATGAAATATTATATTGACTTGATATAACTATGATTATTGCTTTGACATAATGAAGCTAGGATTGTCAAAGATAGTTTGTGTGAGCTCGTTCTTCTATAGTTATGACATAGCTGAGAATATATAAGACTGAAATACAGACGAAAAATTTTCCCATATCATTGTGATAAATAGTAAATAGGTTTTTGCATGTGATGAAAATTCTTGGGTTATTTATAGTCTCCACCCCTTAACAGAAATCTCACGTCGCCGAGATTTAATAGAAAGTTGTAGTGAATAATGTAATTACTAGGGCTATGACTTTAATTTAGCTAAGCAAGGTCACAAGTCCACGTGAGTGATGCATTTTATAATTATGTTGCGCACACAAAATTAAAATACCACCAACCTCCTTTCACACTTCAACATATTTACAAGATCACACCGCTTGATGACAACCAGAGATAATCTCTTCAATTTCTGATAGAACCTGGGTGGATGAAAATTCTTTTGATTTAACGAAACCTGTTGGGTTATGGGTCTAACATGCTTCTTTGTGCTACAGTAATCTAAAGAATCGTTATTCATTAACCTATAAAAATCAACATCAAAATAAGAATGCTAACAAGTCTTTGTCAAAAATATTATCATAACCAGGAATGAAATCATTAACATGTGTAAATTCTTGTGTGTTTCCTTGTTATTACGTTGCAGAATATAACATAGAATTTTTAGAATACGGAGATCATGAGTGATGTCTGTTAGCCGTGATATTTAGTAAAGTGATGGTCATTAAACAATCCCGAGCCTTGTATAGGAAAACGTAGTTTTCGGGAATTTAGTTAAGCTAGTTGGGCCTAGTTGTCGGGCTCAGCCCCATTGTTCTAGTACTGGCCCAGACCAAAGCCTTCAATGAATAGTCCCTCTCTTGGAACTATTTAAAGGCCCTCTCCAAGAGTGGAGAGGGTGTTGTTGCTTTTCTCATTTTTTCTTTGTGAAACAATTAACCATTTTTCTTTTGTTTTTTACTTTCTCACGCTCTAAAATCTATTTTTCTTATTTTGTGTTTTTGGTGATGAAATGATAGTATGTAACATGTGGCATCAAGAGCCAAGGTTGAGTTAAGTGGTTTTGTTTTGGGAAACTTTTAGTTTTTTTATTTTTCGGCTTATTTTTTGTTGTTCTTTATTCTATTCAAAATTTTTTCTTTAATATTGTTCCATTAATAATTTTCTTGTAAATAACCTTTTGTTTAATGTTTGTGGTTTAGTGCATGTAAATTCGTTGAGTTTGTTGTTCAAATCGGGAAGGTCTGAAAGAAGCAAAGAAATCGAGCATCCCGTTTTTAGCGAAGATCGAAACGAGTGGGGTGTTTGGTTCGCACGAGGTCCATCGAAACTAGTGTTACTGAGTTTGGGATCGAAACCTAGCGAAGTTCGAACAGTGTCCTTCAACAAGGTTCGAAACGAGTTTGGTCGAACAGCCGAAATACGAACGAGGGATTTCGGTGTTTTGATCGAACGTGGGATTTTATGTTTGGATCGAACGAGGGATTTTTCTGTTTCAATCGAACTAGCGTCGATCGAACGAGCGACGATCGAACGAGCGTCGATCGAACAAGCAACTACCGATCTAGCGTCGATCGAACTAGCGTCGATCGAACGAGCGGAGGTTCGAACTAGCGTTGATCGAACGAGCGAGATTTTCGAACTACAGCGTTGAACGAACAGCGGAGGTTCGAACTAGGGTCATCGAACGAGCGTAAGGTTCGAAACTAGGGTCAATCGAACGAGCGAAAGAAAAGGGTTTTCAGTAAAACGACATAACTTTATATCCGAAAGTCCGTTTAAGCCCGTGACCTCGTCAAATCGAAGATGAAACACCGTGACGGATCAACGCTGTAAACCACCCTTTGGCAGGGTTAAGGATTTTTCGAAGCCCAAAAACATCATTTTCTATGATTTATTGACAACTTTTCCAGTTTTTTTGGAAATTGTTTCGCTGCTGATATCCGAATCAAATCATTCACAGGTTATCTAGTGATCTGTAAAAATCCCCGTAATTCCATTATCGTTTATGATCATTAGACGAGAAAATTCGCCGTGAACTTAATTGATCAAATCCACAACAACAACAAACACTTTACCCACTAAAGATCCTTGTTTATTGATCATTTCACAGTCACTTTTACAATGTCGACTTCAACAATACATTTTTATCAGCCGGTTCGGAAAACCGCCCTCCGCCTATGCTTAACAAAGAGAACTATGTTCCATGGTCCCATCAGTCTACAATCGTTATGCTAGAGAGTAGACCAAATTGGAAAGTTAATCTACAACTCCATTATGAATGGTCTTATGTCAGAACGAATGATCCCTAAACCAGTTATACAGATCGTGAAGTACCTGTGCCTCCTGCAACGTTGCATGAACCAACCGATAAATGAACACACAGCTAGCAGAAATTAAACAGATGGAAGCAGATGATCAAGCTATTCATACCATTCTTCTCGTCTTCCTGAAGACATCTATCTGCTGTTGATAGTTGTGAAACTGCTTCAGGAAAATCTGGTACGTGTGCAACAAATGATGAAAGGTTCTGATATTGGAATTCAAGAAAAGAAGGCTAAGTTGTTTAATGAATGGGAAAGGTTTACCTCCACTGATGGGAATCGATTGAGTCTTACTATCACCGTTTCTCAAAATTGATGATGAAATGTAAAGAAAACAAACACTTTCCTTGAAAAATTGCTAGTAATCTCATTTCCTAAACACCTACAACCAGAATGGAGCTCGGACATGTTACAATTGTTCATCAAAACGAAGGACATTTTGCATACGACAGATTACAACTCCGATTGTATGAATTCTTGAAGTACAATCAAAAGAGGTTGATGAACAAAAAGAGCTGAACGACTTGCAAAAACACATGAATCCGCTAGCACACGATGGCAAAATCCTACAATCGCTTTCAACGTATCCAGTGTTTCACCAAGATCAACCATCACCAAAGTACCATACATGCAAACAACCACAACACATCAACTAACAACTAAAACCCACAACCATCATTTTAACCAGAACTTCATGCAACAACCAATAACCAAATCCCGAAGACATTACAGATCCCCACAACCGCAAATGAACAAGGGCACTTGTTCTAATGGCTAATGCATTCAAACTAAACTACTCAACACCAACCAACAACAACCACAAATTCTCAAACCCATCGTAATCGGCAGCTTGCTGCAACCGTGTATGAATTAAGGGGGGTCAAGACAGACAGATGCAAGATGGTTGGAGCTAATGGTGGGAATCAGTTTAGACAGTATGCTGGGCAGAATGTTGGGTATCAAAATAGGTATAATGCAGTACAGAATGTCAGGAATCAGGTTGTTCAAGATGCAGTTCAGAATCAGGGTGTTCAGAATATTGGTAATCAGAATGGGCAAATTGGTGTTCAGAATATTGGGGAAATGGAATTGTTGTAGCAGCACGGGCTGAGGGTAATGCGCCTGGGAAATAATGGTAATCAATTAAAGGTGTTACAACTGCAGAGGATTGGGTCATCTTGCTAGGAAACTGCTTAACAGTCAGACCAAGGAGAAGGGATGCTGCTTTATCTCCAGACTCAGTTGTTGATTGCTCAAAAGGAAGAAGCAGGAATCTCCAACTCCAGGCTTAAGATTTTTTGATTTGATGGCTGCTGCAGCGGATCTAGATGAGATTGAGAAGCCAATGCAAACTGCATTTTGATGGCTAAATTGCAGCAAGCAACGACAACGGGTACTCAGAATGAACAACGCTCCCGTTCTATGATTCAGACGGATCAGCTGAGGTACACAACTATGACAACTGCTATTATAAAGATATTTTAATATGTTTACTTACTCAAGAGAGCAAGTATACTGAGCTACCGACACCCATTCTTAGAACCACAACCAAGAACAACAGAAATGATATAATGTTTATTTCTGATTTTCTCGAGTGTGGAACCGGAGGGGGGAACAGTAGATTAACATCTCTGCAACTGTTGAGGAAACACGTGCTTACTTTGAATCATTATATCAAAATTTGACACTTGCAGTTGAAAAGGTCAACTCGGTAAACAGAAAAAGAAAGAAACAAATGCTAGATTTGACCCACTGAGCTTGCGAGATATATAAAATAAGTAAAAGTGGTTTGAAATTTAGTCAATAAAAAAAGACAAAACTTGATAAGATGTTATCAAAATCGGTTTATCAAGAACAATGGTGTCTTACTAAAAAAATAAATGCACTTCATATTAAGTTCCGGTAAACAAATAACGACTTTGAATGAGGAAATTTAAGATTTAAGTAAACTGCTTTTCAACGTAAAAATCACCTGTTTTCTTCTTTCTTTGAAGAAAAAAAAAGTTGAAGTCTGATTTCAAAAACGCGAAGACGAGCTTCTTGATAAAACAAATTCAACTTGAGAATAGAGAAAAAGGAAATAGATAATATATTGGTTAAAACGAAACGGTCAATCGTTTCAAACATGCACAATGCTTTCACACCTAAGAGCAGACTCGTTTTAACCACCCGAACAGAAAATGGCTTTGGGTTATCAAAATCCCTTTTATCTCAAGCAAGCTCAGAAAAAACAACAGAGTTTGTATAATGGCAAAGTGTTACTGGATAAGCATGATCCTCCTGTTGTGTATGATTCGGAAACGAGAACACTGCAACCTTGCTCAAGAGAGTCATCCAAAAAATGAAACAAATGAAACAAAGAAAATAAAACCGGCCAACTACCCAAGATTAATCATCTTTCGGGAATTTTTTGTTTTCTCAAACGGCCAAGTCACAAGAAGAGGTTATGTGCAAAACTACCCAAAACGGCCACTGTTTTCACAAATCGATTTCAAAACAAATGAAGAATTTTTGGATGACATACTCAATGTTGCAACGAAAATTTCTAAATGAGGTAAAAAGCAACCATTGTGACTCTTCAACGGGTTGTCAAACATGAATTACTAAGATACACACAATTGGTCGTCCAGTGCCATCAAGAGATTCACAAAATTTTAAAAGAAGAAATTTTTCCTATTCACACAGTGGATTCTAGACTTCAAATTTTGAAATACAATTTTTGAAAGAAGCATCCAAATGTTGATCGATATTTTTAAATCTCTTGCAAAAGAAGCTGATGAATCTCTTGCTAAGCGCAAGGCATTAGAATTGGAAATTGAGCGTCTCTTGAGAGCAGTTGTCAGTCAAGACAATTATTTCTATTTTGCAAAATCCATCGGTTGTAATTTCACCAAATCTTCTAGAAACTGAGGCATGACCGTACGAAAGAACGTCTTGAAAACTGAGTAACATTAAAAAGGAGAATGAATATGCTAAACTTTTGGAATGATTGGTAACAAAAAGTGTGAAGAATTGCAAATAATGACAAAATTTCGTACGAAAAAGCTACAATGACATGCATACAAAAGATCGAACGGTTTTGCAAGCTCAGATTGGGAGAATCTCAAGGGTAAAAGTACGGATACTCCATGTGTATCAAATACCCTTGATCCTTTGTCTCAGAAACTTGAAAATGAGAATGTCGAATTAGAGTTTCAGGTTCAGAATTATGAAAAGGAAATTGCTCACCTTAAGACCATGGTTATTCAAAAACAAGCATGATGAAGAGAACACGGTCATCCGAAACAAGACTCGTCTGGTTGTGAGAGGGTACCGCCAAGAGGAAGGAATAGATTTTGAAGAATCCTTCGCTCCTGTTGCTAGAATGGAAGCTATCAGGATATTTTTGGCATATGTTGCACACAAATCGTTCATTGTGTTTCAAATGGACGTGAAAACTGCTTTCTTGCATGGTACGCTAAAAGAAGACGTGTACGTGTGTCAACCTGAAGGTTTCATCGATGTTGATCATCCAAGCCATGTCTACAAGTTAAAGAAGGCACTATATGGGTTAAAGCAAGCACCAAGGGCATGGTACGATGAATTGTCAACGTTTCTCCTATAGAATCACTTCTTCAAAGGCATAATTGATCCAACGTTGTTTATAAGACGCTTCGACGATGACATCTTAGTGGTACAGGTCTATGTTGATGATATTATCTTTGGTTCTACACACCCTAGGTATACCCAACTATTTTCTGACCTCATGAAAAGCCGCTTCGAAATGTCGATGATGGGGGAAATGACGTTTTTCCTTGGTTTACAAGTTAACCAATCCCCCCGTGGCATCTTTATAAACCAGTCCAACTACGTGTTAGAAATCCTTAAAAAATATGGAATGGAAACTTGTGATCCCGTTGGTACTCCAATGGAGATCAAAGACAAGCTTGACCTTGATCAAAATGGGTCTCCAGTCGATGCAACAAAATATCGTAGCATGATTGGTGCCCTAATGTATCTTACGTCTAGTAGACCGGACATTGTACATGCTACTTGTTTATGTGCTCGGTACCAGGCTAAGCCAACCGAGAAGCACCTCAAGGAGGTTAAAAGGATCTTTCGTTATCTCCGGGGAACCGTTAATACGGGTCTTTGGTATTCGAAGGATTCTGGTATTGAACTAACCGGATTTTCAGATGCTGACTATGCGGGATGTAAAGACACCTTCAAGAGTACTTCCGGTGGAGCTCAATTCTTAGGCGAAAAGTTGGTTAGCTGGTCCTCAAAGAAACAAGACTGTACTGCGCTGTCTACCGCGGAAGCAGAATATGTGTCTCTATCCGTTTGCTGTGCCCAAGTCCTTTGGATGCGGACACAGTTAACGGACTATGGCTTTCACTTCAACAAGATTCCAATCTACTGTGATTCGAAATCAGCCATAGCCATATCCTGCAACCCGGTCCAACACTCAAGAACAAAACACATCGCTGTCCGCTACCATTTCATAAAGGAACACGTGGAAAAGGGTACAATTGAACTGTATTTTGTCAAGACGGATTACCAACTGGCCGACCTCTTCACCAAAGCTCTTCCAGTAGACCGATTCAACTATTTGGTTCGTCGCCTTGGTATGCGCAGTTTATCTCCTAAAGAACTTGAACGTCTTGCAAAATCTCAGTAATTCTTTGTATATATTTTATCAGAAAAACAAAATACAAAAATATAAAACCAAGAAAAAGAAAATACAAAAATATAAAACCTATAAAAGCAAAATACAAAATCAAAAAAATTTCAAAAATACAAAAAGAATCTTCTCCGACATGTCTCTCGACAATCGATAACATTTGCGCACCTAGAAATGTTGATTAATATTAACACAGGTGAATAAATGAAGTTCGAGCGAGAGTTTCAAATGCTTTCAAAACATGTCCTTTCATTTTTTTTCTCTACGACTTCTAAGTAAATGTCAGCTTAGGACTCGGTCTCCAAAGAAAGGAAAATGTTCATTTATGTACATTTATCCTAAACAACGGGAAGCTCATATCTTCTCGGTCTTGAGCAAAGTCATATAAACATTCAAAGTTTTGAATGCTCAAGAGAAGTTTTAAGGAAAATGATGGTAAATAAGATATATCTCACATATTTTCCTGTTGAGCACAATTTTTCAAGATATTCTCAAAAAGAAAATTTCAAATTCTTTCAAAATTGTGTGCTCAACAAACTCCCACTCCAAGTTTTCAATCTATTCTATAATTGAGGGGGAGTATAATAATATGATTCATTCTGCATGCACTCCTGTTCTCCCCAGACTTTGTTAGGCTCATGTGAATTCCGGACATTAACTTGTTTTTAATTCACTAATTGTCAAAAATTGTAAACACATATGCAATTTTTGAGGGGGAGAATAGTGATTAAAATGTGATCAATACGGATTAATAATGGATACGATCTTCAATCTATAAGTGCGTTCCTAAACCTCGCATGTGCAAAACTCTTTCATAATATGGTGCATATGTGTAGGGGGAGCTTTTTGGTAACTCTGGAAACACTCAATGTGTCTCAAATGATTTCTTAGACACGTTGATTGATTTTTCATCAAATGGTTTTATGGATCTTCATGGCAATATCTCAAAGACCGACCAACTGTTATTTCTCAGGGAGTTATAAGGCGGTTAAGGTTAGGTATATTTGTTCCATGATCCAGCCAGAACCGGAGGGATCTACCCAGGAACACTCCATTAGATAGAGTAGAAGTCCTAGGTATGATTGAAAAAAGGAGTAAAGTGAGAATAAGGGAATAGTGCCGACTGAGATGGACTTGTGCTAGAAATAAACCAACAATGGTACTAGTCATGAAAGTCTCGGTAAGCAAAGAAGGGGTTGAAGAATGAAAAAAGTATTGTAAAGGATAAAAGGGTGAAAAAGGAAAGAAGCCATCCATACTAACCTTAGGCAGAAACTAGGTCAATGCATAATCTATCGGTAATATTAAAGATGATTCTGATATTGAAGACAAAGTCATACACTGACCAGTGATGCAATGCCAACAACCCTCTTAGACACTCAGAATCTCTCAAAAGATTTCTGTTTCATTTCTCACAGAGGGATCAAACACATTTCTACGGCTATCCATTCCCATCGATCGTTATTATGAAAAGGTGGCAGTCCGCTCCGGTCTCGATTACCACATAAACAAATCGTGCACTTAAAGAGTCTAGAGCCAATGAGATCCATCAAAAATCTCACTAGGACACAAATCCAATATACAAAAATGTTGTTCACATCATTACAAAAAATTTGGTATCTTAAGTCCTAAGCATGATCCTTGTGATAATTGCGAACATCAGAGTGATACTCTTAGTATTCACAGTGAAGATGGAAATCCTCTTCAGCCCAACATCAAACAAGCTCTTGGTAGGTGGGACTTGCGAGATTCTATATGATCAAACTTGTGCAACTCGAAAGAAACGATGTTGGATTCTATATGAATCAAAACTTGTTCCAGTAAATGAATTGAGACTCAATCAGAAAGATCCAAACTATCTGATTCACTTTACCGTGTTGTCTGATTTGAGATGCTCTAGTAACGAGAACGGCTAGTGCAGCTGCGAAACCCTGTTAAGGAGATTCTTTTGAATTCTACCTGATCACAGGCAGTATTTATACTGATCAACGGGGAACCGTGGTTATTGCAACCGTATTCGACAAAAGTGACCAAAGACACTTTCGTCCATATATGTTTATCTCTAACATTACTTGCATGTTTTCCTGACGGGTAGCTGCTTCTAGTCCATGACGATCAAGATTCAAGACCTAATGCTCATCCACAAAGATTAATACATGATGAAAGCTCAAACTATCAAAGTCTTCCGCAATCTTTAATGCAGCACTTCCTCATAAGAAACATTTAGTGGTACAAGTAAGCATGTTAAAAGCAAATATTGGAGGGACGATTGTTAGCAAGCTTTCAGATCTTGAGCATGGGGTGGAGACACAAGATCGCAAGGCGGGCATAAAATTTAGTGTCTTAGGTAGTCAAGGACAAAATAAGGCCAAAGACCAGATATCAGTATTTAGTCAAAGAATATCAAGTTTATAGATCAAGATCCAAGATCATAAGCATGCAATGGAACTTCAAAAGGAATCCCAAGAATACAAGGCTCCAAGGACTCAAGACCGCACAAGAAGGATCCACAATTGAAGACCACCCCTTTGGGGGAGATGTTAGCCGAGTATTTATTAAAGTGATGGTCATTAAATAATCCCGAGCCTTGTATAAGTAAAACGTAGTTTACGGGAATTTAGTTAAGCTAGTTGGGCCTAGTTGTCAGGCTCAAGCCTATTTGTATTAAGTCCGACCCAACACAAAGCCCACAAGAATAGTCCACTCTTGTATCTATATAATGCCTTCTCCAAGTGTGGAGAGGGTGTTGCTTCTCATTTTTCTTTTCATGAACAGGTAACCATTTTTCTTTTTTATCTTTCTCTCTCTAAAATCTTTTCTTATTTTTGTGTTTGGTGATGAAATGATATCCTAACAGAAAACCCGCTTTAAACTTTATGAGACCATTTGGGTGTCCTGTTACAATCCTTAATACCATAGATCACCTAGGTAAGTTTGATGGGAAGGCTGATGAAGGGTTCTTTGTAGGATACTCTACCAATAGCAAAACATTCAGAGTATTCAATGGTAGAACTAGGATAGTAGAAGAGAACATGCATGTTCAATTAAGTGAGAATACACCTAATATTGCAGGAAGTGGACCAAATTGGCTTTTTGATATTGATGCACTAACAAAGTCAATGAACTATAAGCCAGTTGTTGCAGGGAATCAATCTAATGGTAATGTAGGTACAAAAGCATGTAATGATGCAGGTAAAGCTAGAATTGAGACACTACCTAGAAAAGATTACATTCCGCTACCAATGTGGCCTACTGATCCACTATTCTCTCAGAATTCAAAGGATTCTCCTGATGCTGGATTCAAACCATCAGGGGAGGAGGAAAAGAAGGATGCTAGAGATCTAGGGAATAAAAGTGAAGCTTCAGGGAAAGATAGTGAGGTTTCAAGTATAGAGGAGCCAAGAGAGGATCAAAGAGTTAATCAAGAGTTGGATGTTAGTATTAACAGGACTAGCAATATTAATACTGCTAGTAATGAAAACAGCACTAACAATGTTATTGTTGTTAGTTCAACTATTAATTCCGCTGGAATATAAGTTAATGTTGTTGATCCAAAAACAAGCATTGAACTTCCAAATGATCCAAATATGCCTGAATTAGAAGATATTGTTTATTCAGATGTGATGACGTGTTGGTGGGCAGTGGGCTGACATGAACAATTTAGATGCATTTATGCCTATCAGTCCTATTCCAACTACAAGAATACACAAAGATCATCTAGTTGAACAAATTATTAGAGACTTGCATTCAGCACCTCAAACAAGAAGAATGACAAAGAATTTGGAAGAACATGGTTTGTTTAGTTCAGTTCAGCAAAGAATAAACCATAAAGACTTTCAAAACTGCTTGTTTGCTTGCTTTTTATCATAAGAAGAACCCAAAAAGGTAATTCATGCATTGAAGGATCCAAGCTGGATAGAAGCTATGTAGGTTGAGCTATTGCAATTCAGATTACAAAATGTTTAGACTCTGGTGGGATTTACCAAATAGAAAAAGGGCTATTAGGACTAAATGGGTTTACAAGAACAAGAAGGATAAAAGAGGTATTGTGATTAAGAATAAATCAAGATTGGTTGCACAAGGATGCATACAAGAAGAAGGAATAGACTATGATGAGGTTTTTGCTCCTGTTTCCAGAATTGAAGCAATTAGGCTATTCTTAGCTATGCCGTATGTAAGACTTTGTGGCGTACTGATGGATGTCAAGAGTGCTTTTCTTTATGGAATGATTGAAGAGGAAGTCTATCTGTTTATCAATCTTCCCGGATTTGAAGTTACAGTCTTTTTTTTTTTTTTTATTTTCCCTGGCAGAGTATACAACCAAAACAAAAACTAAAAAAGGCACTTTATGGATAGCATCAAGCTCCCAGAGCTTGGTATGAAACCTTGTCAACTTATTTGTTGGACAATAGGTTTCAAAGAGGAAAGATAGAAAGACCCTTGTTTAATCAGAAGGAGTCAAAGGTGATATTTTGGTAGTTTCAAGTGTATGTTGAGATATCATTTTTGTTCTACAAAGAAAGTCATTATGCACAGAGTGTGAGAAGACGATGATAAGAAGTTTCAATGAATGCTTATAGGTGAATCACATTCTTCCTAGGACTGCAAGTGAAGTAGAAGGAATATGGGATTTTTATCAGTCAAGATAAGTATGTGACTTAAATTTTGAAAAAAATTGGTTTTACTGATGTCAAGACAGCAAGCACACCTATGGAAACACAAAAGCCTTTGCTCAAAGATGCAGATGATGAAGATGTAGATGAACACTTGTATAGATCTATGATTGGATCATTGATGCATCTAACTTCTTCCTGGCCTGATATTATATTTGTAGTGTGTGCTTGTGCAAGATTCCAAGTCAATCCTAAAAGTTCACATCTTCATGCTGTGAAAGGATCTTTAGATATCAACCTAAATTAGGCCTTTGGTATCCCAAGGATTCACCTTTTTTTTCGATTGGTGGAATTATACTGACAGTGGACTATGCTAGAGCACGCTTAGCTAGGAAGTCCATAACTGGAGGGTTGTCAATTCTAGGGTGTAGGACTGATTCATGCAAATGCAAGAAGCAGACTGTGGTGCTAATTCCTAACTGAAGTGGTGATATAGCAGCTTCAAATTGTTGTGGACAGGGGCTTTGGATCCAAAAACAATTGATGGATTATGGATATAACGTTATGCAGATAAGCATTCATATTAATAATTAGAGTACTATCTGCATAGTTAAGAACCCTATTTTTCACTCAAAGATAAAGCACATTGAGAATAGGCATCACTTTATCAGAGATTCTTATGAGAAGAAGCTTATCCAGATGATCAAGATTCACACAGACCAGAATGTTACAAATTTGCTTACAAAAGCATTTGATGTAAGTAGATTTCAATATCTGATTGTTAGTATTGGAATGCTAAATCTTTAAAGTCCTGATTAAGAAAATGGTGAGGAAAAAGAATAGAGAGAATTAATGAGATTAAAAACAGAAAGAGAGATGTGTGATAAAAATAGACAGAGTGATTTAGTGAGAAAAAGAATTGAGAGAAGTTGTGAGTTGAAAAACAGAAAGAGAGATGTGTGATAAAAACAGACAGAGAGAATTGTGAGCTAAAAGAATTGAGAGAAATCAAAAACAGACAGAGAGAATTTGTAAGTTAAAATACTAATTTGATGATGGAAATGCTGATTAGAAAGGAATTAGAGTTAATGCTGGTGATTCAAAGTTAATGCTGCTAGGCATAAACTTACTGCTGCTAGAGAAAGTTAATGCTGCTAGGCATAACCTTACTAATGTTGGTAATAAGTTTAATACTGGCTAGGCATAACTTAATTACTGCTGTTGTAAGTTAATGTGTTAGGCATAAACTCTACAACTGCTGTTGAAAGTATTAATGCTGTTAGGTCATAAACTTACAACTGCTGTTGTGAAACGTTATGCTGGTGTGGTATTTTTCATAAATACTTCGATTAAGGGTTTCAATCACTCATTCAATCGATTTTAATCTTTCATATACTCTTTAATCATAAACCCTAACTCAATTGTCTCGAATCATTCTTCATTAAAACAACACAATTGTCCGGATCTAAAAGTTTGCTGATACTTGCATATAGTTGCTTTTTTAGAGAAACCCACTGAAAGTGAAGGGTTTGAGGAGATAGTTGATTTTCTGAATGCAAACCTTATCAAATATGCTTTAACCGTCAATCCTACAATCTATTGTTCATGTGTTAAACAGTTCTGGGATACTGTCAAAGCAAATGGTTAATAGGGGAAGATATAATTGCAAAGCCCTAGTGGTTAAGAGCAAGGTGATTATAAATGAATCCCACAATAAGGATGAGATCTTCCACTGGGAGATGCTAATTGGTGTTGATTGTGTTTTTGTTTTGTTTTTTCTTTTTTCTGGGGTATTTTTTTTTTTGTTTTTTTTTTTTTGTACTTTTTTTTTTTTTTTTTTTATTTTTTTTCCTTTTGGGTTTTGTTTTCCTTTTTTATTTTTTTTTTTTTTTTTTGTTTTTTTTGTGTTTTTTTATCTTTTTGTTTTTATTTGTTATGCCAAATGCTGCAATTTTTGAACAGCTTACACTCATGGGGTATGAAAAACTTTCTTAGAAGCTTACATTTTACAAGGCATTCTTTTCTCCTCAATGGAAGTTTTTAATTCATACAATTTTGCAATGCCTAAGTGCTAAGACTACTGCATGGAATGAATTTAGTAGCACTATGGCCTCTGCAATAATTTGCTTAGCCACAAACCAAAAATTTAACTTTTCCAAGTATATCTTTGATAATATGGTGAAGAATGTTGATAGTATGGTAAAATTCTGGATGTATCCAAGATTCGTACAAGTATTTGTAAATAAACAAGTTGGGGATATGTCACATCATAAAAGGATTTATGTTACCCCCTCTCATACTAAGAAGATATTTAGGAACATGAAGAGGGAAGGGAAAGGTTTTTCTGGAAGAGTTACCCCTTTATTTCAAACTATGATGGTTCAAGCTCATGAAGAAATAGGTGAAGGTTCAGAAATACCAACTGATCCCCATCACACACCCATCATTACTCAACCATCATCATCCCAACCTCAGAGGAAGCAAAAATCTAGGAAGTCCAAGAAAAAGAACACTGAGGTTCCTCAGCCTAGTGGTTCTACTGATAATGTACCAGATGAAAATGTACCTACAACTTCCAATGATCCACTGCTCAGTGGTGAGGATAGACTGAAACTTACTGAATTGATAGACTTATGTACCAACTTACAAAAGAAGGTTCTTGATTTGGAGAAGGCCAAGACTGCTCAAGATAGTGAAATTGCTAGTCTAAATAAGAAGGTCAAGAAGCTAAAGAGGAGGAATAAGTTAAGAACTCCAGGGCTCAAAAGGTTAAGGAAGGTTGGTTCCGCTAGAAGGTTCGAAGCCTCCTGATGATGCTAGATTGAATTGATCATGAGGATGCATCCAACAGGGGAGGAAAATAACTGATATTGATGCTGATGCAGAGGTTACATTGATTGATGAGACTCAGGGGAGGAATGATGATAACCTAATGTTTGATACATATGTTTTAGATGAGCAGGAAGTTAAGGTTGAAAAGGCAGTTAGTACTGCTGAAGTTACTACTAAAAGTGCTACAACAACAACTATTAATGAATTGACCCTGACTCAGACTTGAATAGAGATCAAAGCTGCAAAACCCAAAGTTAGAGGGGTTATGATTCAAGAGCCAAGCGAATTTACAACAATAACTACAACAACAACACCAGTCGCATCAAAACCTTCACAAGAAAAAGGCAAGGCAAAAATGATTGAGTCTGAGAAGCCTTTGAAGAAGAAGGATCAGATTATGTATGAACAAGAGGTTGCTCTAAATCTTCAAGCTCAATTACAAGCTAAATTGGAAGAAGAAGAGAGGCTTACAAGACAAAAGGAAGAAGAAGCCAACATAGCTTTAATTGAATCATGGGATAACACACAAGCAATGATGGATGCTGACTATCAAATGGCTCAACAATTACAAGCAGAAGAACAAGAGCAATTGATTATTGAAGAAAAGTCAAAGTTGTTTGTACAACTCTTAGAAGCTAGAAAGAAACACTTTTGAACAATTATTAAACCGATTATCAAAATGTTTAAAGATTTCTTGCTTAACCGTAACAGGATCCATAACCCATTCTCCATTTATTGTAATTCCTCTAATACTTATGATTTATCTATTTGATCTTTGTATTTTTTATTGATCTTTATTGAATCACCCCTTGTTACAACATGGCTCGTAACTGATAGTTCGAGTTTTCTTGGATATTTAGATTATGTAAACATGAGAAGAGATCAAATAAAAAGAAAAATATTTGTAAAAAGTGTGAAAAAGACTTGAAAAAAAAACTCCTTAAAAATTCCTGAAATTTTACTTGAAGATAAAGGAAGTTGGTGCATAAAACTTATGAAGTAACTTTTTATACGTTTTTCAGTGCACCAAAAAAATTGATGCACAAATTTCAAGCTTGTTATATTTTGATGCAGAATAAAATTATGATACATGTATTAAAAGGAAGTTGAATGTAAAACGAACTTTTTATTAGGGGTGTGCAGGAAACCGAAAAACCGAACCTAAACAAAAAAAACAAAGAACCGAAACCTAAAAAACCGAAACCGATGGTTCGGTTTTTGGATTTTGAAAAAACTAAAGTTTTTGGTTCGGTTCGGTTTTAGCATTAATTAAAAACCAATATAAACCGAACCGATCTTTATAAACATGGGAACAAAAATAAGTTTTGATTGAAGCTAAGAGACGATGAATATGCTCTGCTAGATTAACTATATCATGTTGAGTAACTACTCTTTGTTTTATATGCTTCTTGAACATGCCATTAAGGACACATAAGAAGTTCTTATAGGAGTTTTATTTTCTTGTTTTTTATTGTCTAGATTGTTTCTTTAAAGCTTTTAAGGTGTTGGTTTATATGATATATTCCAAATCAACTTTGTAAAAGTAAAGCTCGAAAAATCATATAGAAACCGAAAAAACCGAAAAATCAAACCGAAAATAAACCGACAAACGAAAAACCAAACCGACATGAAACAGAAACCGAATGGTTTCTAGAACTCAAAAACTAAAATTTTCGGTTTGGTTTCGGTTTTATACAAAAACCGAACCAAACCGAACCATGTTCACCCCTACTTTTTATGCAACAAAAAATGATTTACAAAATTTTAACGCATAAACCATTTTTCACCTTTTTTACATCAAAAGCATACACTTATAGAAAAACTCAGCTTTTTTATCCACCAAGTTTCTTATGTTTGAAAATTTTTGTGCTTTTTTTAAAAACTTTTCACCTTTTCAAAATCCTTTTACGCTTTCCACGGATGTTTGTATTTTTACTTTAAACTTACACATGTATACATAGGTAAATTGTTTGATTAAACATAGATTGTAAAGCTTAACTCACCGGTCCTTTTTTTTGTTGTTAAAAATTGAATATATCCTAAAGGGGTGAGCGTAGGGCGGTTTTTGGTTAAAACCAAACCTCTAACTCAAAACTTTCGGTTTTTGAGAATTGCAAACTGTTTGGTTTTAGCTTTTCTGTTTGATTTTTTGTCTTTTTTCATTAAATCTATTTAGTTTTGTTTTATTATTCAGTTTTTCTTTTTTTCCCTCTAGATTAATCGATAAATAAACTAAGTCAGTTATGAACCATAATAACTTGCAAGTTTACATCAAACATAAAAATTATGTTTTTATACAACATTATTTAAATGAGATAAATACTAGCATAACATCTAACAATCCAAACTATCAAATAAAGTACGAAACAGCAATATCAAAACCCACATAAATATGGAATACAAGTCTTAGCATTTTAAACATGTTTGGCAAAAGCCCAAAAGATATACTAACTCTTTCATTAAAATAATTAAGTAGATAAGATTAATTTAAATCTTTTGAAAATAAATAAAGGTGGGGCAGAGCGTTTTTTTCGGTTCGTTTTTCATAGGCAACCAAAACCACCCAAACATTCGGTTTTTCTAAACATCAAAACCGCCCTGTCAATTTATAGATAAAGGTTGGGTTAGTTCAGTGCCAAGTGATCTCTGTCTAGATTTAAACATAAATTAGACTAAGTATAAGAAGACTCGTTGATAAAGAAATCAACGAGCAACCTCAACAAGGTTCACATCAAATACATCATCAAGGAGTCACTGGATAACTTGAAGATATACTCTCTAGCTCATGCGAAGTCAGCTAGTATGTATAAGAACCAGAAGCTGAAGGATAAAGGTTCATTAAGGATCGACAAATGCCCTGATGAGCTTACTAACTCTCTGATCTAACCAACAAAGCTTAGCTTGAAACATGTCTTAGATATTTAGGCAGGATATTTTAGTATGACAAAAGAGCAAGATAAAGTGTATCCTTAAGAAAGGGGGTTTGGGGGTGCATGTGAGGGGTTATTGGGGCGGGGGGGGCGGAGGGGGAGGGGGGTTGGGGGTGGGAGGGCGGGGGTGAGGGGTGAGAGTGCTGTGGGGGGAGGGCGTGGTGGAGTGGGGTGGGGGTGGGGGACGGGATCGCGGGGGTAGGTCAGCGCTTGGTGGTTGTTTGTTAATTTACTGATTGTTTTTTTTTTTTTATTCTTTTTTTTTTTTTAATTTTTTTTTTTTTTTTTTTTGTTTTTTTAATGTTTTTTTTATTCTATTCTTTTTTTTTTGTCATGAGTCTATTAGCCTAAGTAGCGATAACCCATTATGCCCACTATTATGAACTGTTAATTACTTTGTGTAAGCACAAATGTTATAAATAGATATATTTGGGATTGACATCCCTGTCCGGGTAGGTAGCGCTTACTAGTTTCGGAGGACCGAACTAACGAACGTATACCATGTTGGACTTTAGATGTTTCGGGTTGAACATCTACCTGGGGCACTTTCTTTGCATTAATTGTCATGAGCTTAGTGCAATCATAATTACATTTTGTGATATTGTATGTGTTACATTATTACACACTTTGAAATCTTGCGGTCCAACCTCATTACTTACTTAAGCCTATGAACTCACCAATTTTATGTTGACATTTTTAAGCATGTATTTCTCAGGTGCTTAACTGCTTTGAAGTATTTGATGTGCATGGAGTCCAAACCTTTTAAGATCACATTCATGATTTTTATTTGCATTTAAAACTATCTATCTCGTTGTACTAATCATGCTATATTTTTTTGATGCAAACTTATGGGACAAATGTTATAACTTATTTATTTTAAGTAAATCAACGAGATTATCATTTTAACGACTCATTTAGAGGTCGTTCTCTTATATCTTGAGCTATTGTATTATGAAGTAACGCCCCCGGTTACCTTTTTGCTGCGACATATTTTGGGGATGTTACATATTGGTATCTAGAGCCAAGGTTATAGAGAACCCGGTCACATATGTTACCTGGACTATAACCGTTTTCATAAACATTGCATCACATAAAACTTTTTCATGTGCATACACACTACTTGCTTACATGACTTATATTTGTACTTATCTTCCCTCACGTATATTTTTTTACACTAGTCTTATATATTATACTTATATAAACCCTTGGTTGTCACAACATCATGTCTTCGTCTTAATCCACCGTTACCTACACTTCAGAGTCAGACGTTGATGGATTACCATGGGGCATTCATTTGATGCCCGGGTACGAGTCTGAGGCATCTGAGGCTGCTCTACAGTCTCCTAAGCATGCACCACCCTCCCCATCTTACGCAATTGATTCTCCGGAGTATGCTTCACCATCTGACGACAACCTAGAGCCGACAAAGGCTCAGGCATTACCCGCACCCGTATCACCCGCCCCATTATCACCAGACTACTCGGTAGACCCTGAGCCTATTGAGGATGACCCTCAATGTGACAACCGTGGTTTTAGCCGGTTGGTCTGTTTGTTTAGAATTTATTTGAAGCGTTTATGTGTGTTCTTTATGTGTTTTATGCGTTTTGTGAGAGATATGTGTATGAGATTGAAGTACATGATTTATGAATCATGGTAGTAGTTGAAATGAGATTGAATGGAAATGAGATCATTTGGAAGCTTTGCGTAGTTTCAAATGTCGTGTATGTAATTTTCTGTGTACGTACTATATATATATATGTAGAATAACTTAACACATAATTGGAATGATTCAACTAGGGTTTTAGAGAGAGAAAGAGATGGTTGGATGAACACTTTAGTGAGAGAAAGGAAAAGGATAAACTTAGATTAGTGAACTTGTGAAAATGAACAACCAACACCCTCTCCATGTGTGGAGAGGGTTTATATACTAACACCTATAGCCAACCATGGGCTTGCCCATGGGCCTTTGACCCGGTTAGGTTACTAACATATTTAAGTGACTAACTGGTATGTGCTTAATTACACATACCTTTGACCTAAAAAACATGCTAAAATGACCATTAATG